>JAODAL010024664.1:0-60115 GCA_025379985.1 Phyllomedusa bahiana | reverse complement strand
TTGGGTCTTTTTTCTCCAAGGTTTAAGGGTCCCTGTCGCTCCTTTCTGTTTGGGTCAATTCCCCCCCTAGGATATAAGGGGCCACTTCGCCCATTCGATTGGCTGGTTTTGCCGACCAATCAGAAAGCTTAAAAAATTTTGAATTACTGTATTTTCCGGCGTTTCCTCTATTCAATTCCTATTAGCCGATCTGGGCGACAAACGCTGTCCGGGATTTAACTGATTTTTTTTTAAAAAAGGTTTTTTACCTTTACTGAAAATTTTTTTTACATTTAATAAAAATGATTTTTTTTTAATATTTTCATGTCGCACGCCTGGCGCCGAATTTCGTGCGCAGACTCTCCATAGACAACAATGGGAGAAGTATCGGGGCCTGATTGGCTGGGATAGCCAACCACCGCTACCTCAGCCAATCACCTTTTCTGTCTTTTTTACTGTATTTTTAACTGCCCCCCTTTTGATTTTGTTGGTCTATATTTCTCCATAGTAAAATTTGACACTGTCGCCCCTATTCGATTGTCAAAACTTCCCCATGGGTTTTAATGGTCTTTGTCGCTCCTATTCGATTGCGGTTTTCTGCCCCCAAATGAGAAGCCTTAAAAAATTTTAAAATTTCTTTTTTTTTCCCGGAATTCCTCTATTGAATTCCCATGTACGCCGGCCCGGGCACAAAGGCGTTGTTGGTTTTTTAAGTGCTTTTTTTTTAAAAAGTTTCAGCACTTTTCTGATTTTTTTAAAACACTTAAAAAAAAATTTTTTTTATTTAACCTGCCGCAGGGCGCGACGCCAGATTGCATTACCCCCACTCTCCTAACTACAATGGAGAATAGCTCGCGCTCTGAAGGTTTGGGATAGGCAAGCCACCGCAGCTCACCAATCAGATCTTTTCTGCTTTTTTAAACTGTTTTTTAATGTCCCCCTTTTTGATTGGTTGTTTTTTGATTGTAAAAACTTCCCATAGGAATAAAGCTTTGTCCCCTATTCAAAAGGTCCAATAGTTCCCATAGGTTTTAAGGGGACACTGTCCTCCTTTTCTTTTGGGGCTTGGGAATTTTGGGAAAGGGTTTGTTTAATTGCATTTTTTATTTTTAAAAGGTTTCGGGTCTTTTTTAGAAAGTTTAACGCCTTTATAAAGGCATTTTTGAATTCATACCCCCCACCGACATTGAAAATTTCTCGTTTTTTTTCCACCTGTCCGCATGGAAACCCAGATTTTCGGCGCAGTCCCCAGGGCCCGCCTAAGCCCCACTGCCCCATGTCCCCGCACTGTCCCCACACCGGGCGAGGCGCAGGAACTTTTCCCCGATGTATGATGCACCTCCTTGACGGCAAATCTTCGGCCGCGCCGCACGCGCCTCAGTCCCCGCACTGCGCCTAAACACGGCGAGGCGCGGGGGACTTTTCCCCCATTATAGTGACTACCCCGGCGGCGAATCCAGGCCAGCACCCACTGCCCCTAACCCCCCTGTGCCTACACAGGCGAGCGCACAGACTTTACATTGTATTTTATGAGCGCCCCCCCGGGCCCCCGACATAAATCGGCACAGATTTCGCTGGAAAACTAGGGAAAAGGGGCCCCCGACCCGGCGACTTCATCTTCCCCTCATCTTTAAAAATTTTCGCACTGTCAAGGGTTTTTGGGGCAGGGGCTGTGAGATACAGTTTTATAAAGGTCCTTTGGAACAGAAATGTGGCTCAAAGGGGCTTTCTCCCCCCAAAATTTTTTAAACTGGCTGAGAAGTCATTTTTAAAATTTTTTGGGGGTCATGCGCAGTGAAACACTATACTACAGGCCAAATATAAAAATTGTTTTCTAAAAAGACTTTTTGTTATTCAAAATTTAGGGAAGGTTTGGCTCAAGAGGGATGTTTTTTTGAAATTTATGAAAATTGGGCTGTCCAAAAACAGGAATAAAAGGACACTTTTAATGGATCATTTTTGAAAAAATGACTTGAAAATCTTTTAAACATAGCTACAATCCTTAGTGAGAAAACCCATTTAATTAAAAAAAAAAGAAAACAACGTGGGGGATTCCATCCATTTTAAAAATGGTTTTTCAAGAATTAAACTACAAAAAAAATTGCATCTACAAAATAGCTGAAAATAAAATTTTCCCTGAATTGTAAAAGGGGAGGTACAGAAGACTTAAAACAATGAGGTTTATTCAAGATATATTATGTAGTACATTCTCCACCCCAAAACAGAACAATTTCCTCCAACCTTGATAAAAACGAGAAAAAGAATGCCAAAAAAAGGGGTACCTGCGTACACGGGAGCGCAACCATAGCATTTCCAAGTAAGCTTAATTGGTCCGCACTCATCGATGGGGGAGCGCCCCGTAGAGACAGAAATTTTTCAAGCACTACCCAGGCTTGACTGTGTGCTGAAAGGGGGAGGGCTTTAAACCCACTTCCCGCCTCCGCACTCTGCTTTACATGACTGTTTTCATTTCGCTCATAAGGAATTTTTTCCGTTTAATAGACGGACGCCAGCCTGGGGTATCACCGCACCCAGAACTCGGCCCTGCTACTGAACCGCATTGGGAAAAGTGACGAACACCACCCGGCTCCACCGCACCCCTTAACTCCGGCCCCGCTAGCGAACCTGATTTAAAAAAAATTTTCGGATGCCCCCGCCCTTGTCTCACCACACTTTCGTAAGTCCGGCCCCGACAGTTTAACCTGAATCCACGTTACAACAAAGAAAGGGGAAAGGGACTCTCATTTTGCTTATTTAATTTGTATGGGCGGTCTGTGGGTTTTTAGTTTCACCACATATGAACCCAAAAAAACAAATTAGACCGCACCAAAAAAAATGCAAAAAAGAATTTTTTTTTTATCCACAGCCCGCACATATGAAAGGTAAGGTGACTTTTCATATAGACTTTCGGGAAAAAACCTTTTTTTAAAATATCACTTTAAATAAAAATAAACAAAAAGTAAATGTCCCCTATATTTACATGTGAAAAAAAAGAAATACATATATATACACATTTTTTTTACAGGTATTTTTTTCTGCAATTTTTTCCATAAGTTCATATAAATTTCTTTAAAAACAAAAAATATTTTTTTTCAATCATTACAAACAATGAATTCAAGGGATAAACAAAATTTTTAAAAAAAAAATGCAATGATGACATAGAATGGAATGTCCAAAGAGAAAAAGAATAGAAAATTTTCATGTACACATAATAGATTTGAAAGAGGGAAAACGAAACCATCTTTTTCCCCTTTAGAATTAACCACCTAACCCTATTAAACCCTTCAAGAAGAACTTACCAAGGAAGGGCTTTAAAGAAAATAAACGGGGCCCTAGCCCAAAGTAAAAGGGGCCGTCTGATTAGTGAAAGAAGAGAGGTATAAATGGTCTGGGCGGGCAGCGCCCGCCGGAAATGGAAATCTCCATGACGTTCTTCCGGGCGCTAGGAATCATGGGAATTGTAGTTTAAAGAGGACCGGGGCAACCCGCATGCCAATGGCCCCGGCACCGTGTTTCAAAGAAATAACAAAATAAAAAAGGTAGAGAAAAAAAGAAAATATGGGATTGCGGATAGAAAAAAAGGGGGGGAAAAAAATTACCATAAGAAAGGACAGAGAAGAGAAAAAAGAAAAAATGGGAAATAGATCATATACTGAAGAGATATAAATTTTTAAAAAAAGGGAAGTAAGAAGAGGAGAAAAAGAAGGGGGGAAAAAAGAGAAATTTTTGGGGAAAGAAAAAAGAAAAAGGAGGTTTAAAATACTTTTAGTTTATATATAAGCAACAAAAGAAAATGACAGAAAAACAATAGAAGGAAGGAGAAGGGGGAAAAAAAGGGTATAGGGTTTAAAAAAAAATTTAAAAAAAGGAAAAAAAAAAAGGGAAAAGTGTTTTAAAAAAAATAAATTTAAAAAAAGAAAGGAGATTTGGAAAAAAGGTAAAAAAAGCCCTGGTGTTTTTTTCAAACCCTTTTAAATTGGGGAAAAACGTCTCAAAGTTGCTAGGGAAAGGAAAAAAAGAACATAGGAAGGTAGATATGGAATTTTATTACATTTCAAGCAAATAAAAAATCACTTTTTCCATTTAAAGCCCTGGGTAATGTAATGTATTCAATCTAAAAATAAAAAAAATTCCCTTTTTTTTATAGTTTAATTGGTTACCCCCCTTCTGGGCCCTTTTAATCTTTCTAGGGTTGAAAACCCCCAACTGCGAGATGGTGTGTCCGCTTCTATAAATGAGGGGGGACAGGAACCAACTTGTTTCTCTAATAAAGACTTTTGGGCCCAAGCGGTCTTTCATTCGTTGGACTGTCTCCCCTATGTAGACAATCCGCATGGCTTTTTAAGGCGTAAACCACATAATCTGCACATGTAAAGGGGCCCCTATTCATTTTCCTTCCCGTCCTTTGGGGTGAGACTGGCTGCCCCTTTTTTGCACTTGACAATGGGACATTTCAAACAGGGGAATGTCCCCTTCTTTGGGGTAGTTATAGTAGACTAATAAATGGTCTTTTTTGGGGGGACCTAGTGGGTCCACTACATGTCTTTTATGTTTTAGGTCTTTTGGAACATTCAGGGGCGGGTTTTGAAATTTTTCTAATTGGGGAAGCCCTTTAAAAAATTCCCCAAAGTTTTCCTTAGAAATTGTTTATACCAACCATTCTTTGGGTGAAGTGTTTAAAAAGAATTTTACGGGAAATTTACATGTTGAACTGGTATTGTTATAAAAGGGGCTTAGGGTTTCAATTGGGTAGCCCCTAATTTCAAAATTTTTCTTCCCTGTTTTTCACTCTAAAATTTTTTCCTCTGTGTGGAGTCTGACACTAACTTAACCCTCATCATCTGGGCTTAGGTAACGCCTTTTAATATGAGGGGATGAACTCCTAAAGTCAGAAGATTATTCCTATCAGGGGACTTCAGTAAAGGTCGGACTTGGGTTTTTCCTCATTTTTTAAACCATTGTGCCAAAAAGGCAAACGGAGGGGGTCTTTTTTGAGAAAATTTAATTCCGGTTTACTGTTTTTTAACCAGTCAATAAACTGTTTTAAAAAATCCAATCTCCTCCCAAAACAAAACACCTCAATGTACCTCCCAAACTTTTGATGAGGGAAAAGAATCATTCGAAAACAAAGGCTTTCAAAATATCCAGTATGCTTCAAAGGGGGGCCTGTTTACCCAGGGCCCTGCCCCTTTATTTGCAAAAAGGAATCCCAAACATGAATAGTATTTTCAAAAACAATGAAGTAGTTCTAGAAAAAAACAGATTCATCCTCAGACTTCAGAATTCCACGTTTAAAACCTAAACCGCCTTGATCAGTAATTTTCCCTTCAACCCACTGACGTAGAATTTGGGTTTTCAGACGGCCTCGTTGACCTAGGGGGACATCTTTTCGTTTGTTTTTCACATTCTAAGTCATGGGGAACAATGCACCATAAATGGGAATCTCTAGCACAGCAGTATTGGAAAACGAGTTTTTTTTTAATATAGTTTTTTCTTTTGCAAAATTTTCTGCGATGGTCCTAAAAGGGACCTGAGCGGGTTTTTTTTCAGCTGCATTACAGGGTATGGGGTTTTTAATGTCCAATTTTACTAAAATACTGCTTCAAAAACTACTTTTTCCTTTTTGGGGCCCTTTTTTAAACTGTAGGCATGCAGGGGTTTTGGGGGCAGCGCGGTACAGGGGCAGATATATAATGCCGTTCAACTAAAAAAGGTGTTCAAAGACCTTTTTTTCCGGGTTTTTTTTTCTGGGGGTTTATGCAGGTTTTGGGGCTCATGCTGTGGGCCCCGGACAGGTAAACAATGTCCAGTTCACTAAAATGGTGGAATCAAAAACCCTTTTTCCGGCACTTTTAATCGTGGGGGCAAAAGTTTAATGGCATACGCGGGCCAGGGCGGTAATCAAGTCCATTTCAAAAAATAAAATGGGGTTGAAGACTCCTTTTCTGGGACTTTTTTTCGTGGGTCAAGGGGGTTTTAGGGGCAGCTGCTACAGGCGGGTTTGTCAAGTCCAGTTCAAATAAAAAGGGGTTAAAGACTCCTTTTTTTTGGGACTTTTTTTAAACTGTGGGGCATCAGGTTTGAGGGGCGCTGTGGTACAGGACAGGAAAGTCAAAATCCAGTCAATAAATTTGGTGGGTTTAAAGACTCCTTTTTCCGGCACTTTTTTTAAAACTGAGGGTCAGCGGGTTTGGGGCCCCCAAGCGCGTTTTCCCGGAAAAGGGGTATTCAATGTCCATTTCAAGTAAAAAAGGTTAAATAATACAGCCTTCTGGCACTTCTTTAAATTTGTGGGCATGCAGGTTTAAGGGGTCCTGCTGTGGATGGACAGGGGTAGTGAATATCTTGACTTTTTTCTGTGACTCTTGTTTCCTAATTTCTTGCCTAAATGTAGCACGTATCCACTTTTCGTTTTTTGGGGTGTTAATTCCAGCTTCTCCACCCTGTTTGGGTGTAAGAATGAAGGTGTTTTCCCCCCATAACTTTAAAAGTCTCGGGGATAATCTTTATCGACTATCGGATACGTCTTTTTAATTTTTGGGAATCGACATCGAATCGATAACGATATTGAAAAATCGCTCATCACTAATCTTGACATAGATCCATACGGGAATTTCCCAAAATCTTTTCATATCTACCCCAAAAGTGTCAGAGCTTTATTAATAACAATAGGGATTTATACAAAACTACATTTTTAAAATTAATGGCTGATCATGTATTCCAGTAATGCAATTCAAAATCCCACATATTCAATGTTTTTCTTATATGTTTTGCATCATTTGTGTTCGTTTTTTGTTTTGCAGATGGCACCTGTACAATTTGTATTTTACATTGTACATTTGGTGACTGCTTTCAGCTTGGTCATAGCTTTACTCCTCATTTGTCCAAGGCTGATTTTATTTAGAACAGTTTTGAATGAATTACTATCTCCCCTGAGTTTATTTTGTGAGCGTGTTCCGGTTAGGGAACTATGTGTATTAGGTCACCTTGTTGTGAGGGATGAACTGAGTTTAATCAAAATACGCCCTAAAAATATAATTTATATTTTTATAGCTATAGCGATAATTTAATTTAAAACAATTCGGAAATGTAATGTTTGCATATGTATATTCTCTGAAAATGATTACTCAGGCATATCTTATGTGGAACAGAACTTGGTACCTAGCTTTAGGAATAAACATAAGCACTGTTTTATGTTAAATTATACTGACAGACAGACAGTTAGGAGCAAGGGATGACCATACCCTAACTTGAAACACAGTGGTCAAACAGCGTGTTTTTCTTATCATTTGATTTTTTTCATTGGACTATTTCCCAGATAAGCATTACCATGATTTCAGAGCACATTCACACACAGCTTTCATATCATCTAAAGCTGTATATTTAACCTTAACTCAGCTAGTGCAATTAAAATGGCAGATTGGCCCTCGCCCCTCATTTAATTTGCTTTGGATATTTTTTTTTTCCAACTAAACCACCTGTTTTTCACTCAAGTATTAAAGTGTATAGGATAGTTTGCACGATTACATTTATGTTGGTAACTGTTTAAAATGAAAAAGCATCAGTATTATACATTGATTTACTTTCCCAACATGAATACAGTTCCTATTAAGTAAGTTTTTTGCCATATTTAACTTCTTCCCGACATTTTATGTACCAGTAAAAAGGATTTTCCAGCACCACTCGATGTGATATGATAAAATCAAGAAGCCTTTATTGGTGAAAAAATACTTAAAAAGCAAAGCTGCACGCATAGAAACAGCAATGGCAGCAAAAATTAGAACATATCTCCAAGGACATCAAGGAACTGGAGACACAATTGTCAGAATTCAAGGACTATATCTATCTATGAATGTGAGCTAAAAAAGATGACATTGAATTTTGCCCAATTAGAGGAAAAATCTGAAACCAAAAAGCCCAAAATTTTCAAAGAATTCTTTGGAAAATGCTCCAAACCAAGTTAGAAGGGGGCCAGAAATCCCAAAACGGAATTTTCCCCTGGGTCCAAAACAAAAACGTAACCAATGCCCTAAAAAAGTTTCCAGGCAAAAAGTCTTTCGGCTCTACAGATTCCCCAAAAGACTCAAACCCAGATATTCTAAAACTGTCCAGGAACCCTCTCTCTCTAGCGACAATTATCAAGCCATTTTTTATTACAAAAAAATTAAAAAGAAAAAAAATCGCACAAAAAACGATCGCACCCAAGGGGGCAAAAACACCATAAAGGAACTGCGCCAGTCAGCGAATCAAAATGGGGGACAAGAAAAAAACAATTTTAATTTTCTTAATATATCGCAGTTTTGCTTACTAAAGGGAAAAAAAAATATTCATTGGGTCTTAATTTTGCCCTACAAGATTTTTTGATTTTTTTCAACTTAAGGATACAATAATTTTTGTTCGCCTCCTCACTGTCAAAAGACTTTTTTTTCAATACAATGCCCGGGATATTCTTCCTCACTTTTTCGTTTTATCTAACCAATTTTCCAAGGTCTCAAATTTGATAACAATGGCATTATTGGTTTTTAAGGACTTAGATATAAAAAGTACAACCGAACGGATCAAATAGAGGTGACCAATCAAAAAAATTTCCCAGTTTCCAACCCGAAATTTTTACCCAGTCAATTCCAGCTTGGAAAGGACAAATTTCAGCTTTTTAATTGAAAAAAGTCTCGGGCTTACATAGCAAATAAACCCCGGATTTGAGAATTTAAAATTTCCAACAAAAAAAACAGCTGTCAAAGAGTTAAAGTCTCCCAAAAATAGAAATAAGTAGGCAGATAAGGGGGCACAGTTTAGGCTAGCAAGGCAAAATATTTAAATGTCAGGAAATTTTTTGTCTGATGCTCCCACTTCCAAAAAAATACGCGTAAACCCCACTATTAAATTTTAATCAGGAATTTTTTAAAATTTGGGTTGAAGAGGGTTTGGTTTTAAGTACCATCCCCCCAAACGGCAGAATACACAGTGTAACCCTGTCACCCTTCCCTTTAGGTGTCCCTAAAATCCATAAAGACACCAAAATCCGTCCAGAGAAAAAATTTCCTCGGGAATTGATTCTTTTTCAGAAGGGCCCTTGTGCAGGGGGTGACTCTCTTTTTAAAACCATTAGTTAAAGGGCACCAGGATTCTCCAAGATACTGGGGATGTTTTAAAGGCTTTAACAAATTTTTAAGGGGATAATGATAAACTGGATCACCCGCGATGTAGAAACTTCTACACAGCATCCCCCACACGGCCCCAGCAGCCCTGCGAACATTTTTAATCACCCTAGTCATTATTCCCCCACTGCAAAAATACATATTAGAGTAGTCAAATTTCTTAGACAATAATATTTTAGTTTAACAATGTTTTTATTTGCATCCAAAAGGGGTATCTAGGGGGGCCAAATACTCCCCCTCATTAGCGAATCTTACGTTTCATGGTGGGAAAAAATTATAAAATTTTTTACCCATGACAACCCATTCACCCCAATACAGGGGGACGGTACGGCGATACATCGACGCCCCCTCTTTTGTTTGGGGGCGATGAATCTCCCGTACCCTCCTTCTTTTCCTATCTAAATAAAAACTTTTAAAACCTTTTTTCATTTATTCTGAAAAATTTCCAGGTATGTACGACATAAAGTTTTTGAATGGAAGTAAAAAAAACAGCTCCAAACTTGCTCAAAGGGGAATCCCAGCTTTATTGACAAATGCCAAACAATATTAAAAAAAGGGGTAGACAACATTATTGAAAAAATCAAAAAGCGGGATTCTTCTACAATCAAACCCACTTTTGTTAAATTAACCAAACAATACCAACAAAAAAAAAAAGGTCAAACATATATCTATTCTTCGAAAATAAAGCACTGATTCAATTCTCACTCGGGGTCAAAATTTTAAACCCCTGTGCCAGAACCCCTAGTAACATTTTTAACTACTAACTGCTTTAATCCCAAAAAAATGAATTCCAACTGGCTTACAATGCAAATTTTTTTTCAAATGTGGCTTACTTTCCTTTCGCACATGCAATTATCCCATTCAATGAAAAGAATCACAGACAAACAGGTAAAAAACGTTCATATAAACAATTTTTAAATTGCAATTAAAATTTATGTTATTTATAGGGCCCATTTTTGAAAAAACTACAAAATATAGGAATCCCATCAAAAATTTTAAAACCCGGGTTTCTGGAACATTTTAAAGCATCACTTCCACTTCAAAAAGAAATAAATCGGTTTAAAAAACATTTTTGTCAACTAACAGGATTTTTTCTTTCCTAAAAATTTAAAGGGAATTAAAAAGATCGAAAAATCCCTTGGGGGGTGTACGAGCGCCCCCCTCAGGGATCGCGAGGGTAAGGATCACCATATTAAACTGTCACCCCCATGGGTATAAACATAAAAACGCGAATCACTAGCTATTATAAAGCAAATTAAATCCCCGTGACAAAAGTAGGCAAAAAATTGGGTTTACCAACGTATTATCGCTATTTTTCCCCATTCAAGTTTAATGCTTTTACCTTCTTCTTTTCCTGTTGATAAAGCATTTTTTGTTTTTAAATTCAACATGGGAACTTTTTTACCTTTCCTGTTTTCAAAAACCGGCACATCAGTAGTATACTTCTTGCGTTTTTACTTGCATGGGGTTTTCAGCTTTTTCGATTGCGCCATCTCCCTTTTCCCACACAGTGACTATCTTTCTTAGGCGCATGTCGGCGTGCCTTTCCTTTTTCCGAACGCCATGGTGGCAAAAACAGGGGTGTGGAAATGGGTAATGTGCAGATTTTTAAATTTGGTTTAACCCCTTTTAATAATAGAAAAATTAAACAGATACATGTTCCTTGTTTTTGCTTGAGTAAGGGCACGTTTAAACCCCAAACGCGCAGCGAAACTTTTTTCTTGTTTACTTTGGCTCCACTTGCTGCCATTGCTGTTTCATGCGTGCTGCTTTTTTTTTTTAAGTATTTTTTCCCAATAAAGGCTTCTTGTTTTTTCATATACTCGAGGGTGTTGGGGAAAATCTCTTTACCCCGCATTCAACCACAGCCGCAGCTTGACGCCCTCCAGCGCCCACGACTTTGGCGGAGCGCTAAAACAACTCTGAAATTTTTTTTTCCTACACTATCAGGGGAATTCCCTGAAAAATTGATGACTTATGATGTACAAAACCCCTGCTTAATCTGAATGAGGTGATTGCCAGATGGAGACGCTGAAAAACCCTGGGAATGGCAAAGCTGGGACCAGAGTTTACTCCTCAAACCCCTCATTAAAAAGCGACAGAGGAGGGGCCTTTTTCCATCGAACTCTGCTGTGAGATTTCGGGTGCCGAGGTTTTTCTTTTAAAACGGAAAGCATGACAATGGCCATTCCTGGGTCAGGCCTGGCAGTTGATTTAAAACACATAAACATTTTATCCCCGCCCTGTACTGCAAGTTTTTAAAACCCGAAAAAAAGCGATCACAGAGTCTAGTCTCCTATGAAACAAATAAAATATAATGAAGGGAAAAAAGGTAAAAACACACACTTTCCTTTCCCCGTTACAAATGATTATCAATGAGAAAAAAAGTACACATTTGGTATAACCACCTGTATAACAACCTAAGCTATAAAACTGTCATGTTGTTTGACCTGCAAAATGAACAGTGTAAGAAAAAATATTGGCAGAAATATTGGCATTTTTTTTTTTCCCCCTTGCAGAAAAAAATGGAATGTAAAGTGACAAAAGTAATTAAAGTGGTACCAATGAAAATTTCAGTTTATTTTGCAAATAAAAGCCCTTACATAACTGTATACAGAAAAATAAAAAAGTTAGGGCTGTCAGAAAAAAATGGTGGCATTTTAAAATTGTTTTTAAAATTTTTGGGGGCTTGATTTGGGTTTCAAGGGCAAAAAAGAAAGTTTAGTCATCATTTTCACCCAAATTTTTTCCCTTTTTCAAAATGTAAACATAAAAAAAAATAAATATTGCCCCCAGGGGGGAAAGGCAAATTATTCTCACGTTTGCTGTAAAAAATAAAAATAAAAACACTGTCAGGATTTCTGTATTTCCTTCATCCTGCATCCCTAAAAACAGATTAATAAGCAATCAAAAAGTCATGAATCCTCCAAACTGGTACCAATTAAAACACACCCACCTCAAAAAACCCCTAAAAAGTCCCACACAGTCATATACAAAAAAAAAAAGAAAAAAGACGACTCCTTTCCCGTTCAGCCCATTTTTTCTAAAGTGTTATGCAGGGAAGGGAACAGAAAAAAAAGAGAAGACAATTGTCCTCTTTCAGGGGAAAAAAGTCCTTCCTGACTCTAACTGGCAATCAAATAAAAACCCCGGAACAACCCTTCTTCAGAATCCCAGTCACATAACTTGTTTACTATTCGCTCTAGAAATGCATCCAGCCTTTTTGTTCCTGTTTTTTGAATTCACCATCCAAGTTCCCTTTTCAGAGTGTTCCACAGCCCACTCTTCACAGAAAGAATCCTTTCTAGTTGTGTAGAAACTTTTTTTCCTTGGGTAGAAATTCCCCTTGTTTTGGTACAGTCCTGGGTATAAATAATCTTGGGGGAAAATCTCTATATTGACCTTTATATATTTAAACATATTTATTTGTCCCCCAAAAAACCCTCTCTTCTCTAAACTAAAAACCCACTCTCTAAAATTTCCGGGATTTATCCCCCAGTCCTTTTGTTATTTTTGTTATTAAGGTTAAGGTTACGCCCACCAGGGTTCCAAGTCCTTCCCCTGTCACTTTTATCCACGTTTTTTCCATTTAACATGTAAAATGTAATGGATTTTCCCCCCATGTGCATAAACCCTTCTTTATCTGTAAAAACCTCATCTGCCCTTTCCTGCCCAGGGCCCCAAATTATCCCGATCCCTTTGTAAAACCATTATCCTCTTTTTGGGTTTATTACTTTACAGACTTTTGTATCACTGCAAAGATGGGTATCTAAATGTGCAATCCATGTGTAAGATCACTAACAAAAATATTAAAGAGGATAGGGTCCAGTACTGAACCCTGTGGTACCCCACTAGTAACAGGGATCCCGTCTAAGGTATGTACCATTAATCACCATCCTTTGTTTTCTATCAGTGAGCCAGTTACTTACCCACTTGCACACATTTTCCCCCAGTCCAAGTATTCTCATTTTAGTTACCAACCTTTAATGTGGCACAGTATCAAATGCTTTACAAAGATCTAGATATACAACATCCAATGCCTCACCATGATCCAGTTTAGAAATAACTTTCTCATAGAAGCTGATGAGATTAGTTTAACAGGACTGATCCTTCATAAATCCATGCTGGAACGGAGTTATAAATTTATTTTCAGTGAGAGAGTCCAGGATAGCATCTCTTAGAAAACCTTCAAACATTTTACCTACAAAAAAGATTAAACTTACCGTCCTATAGTTTCCAGGATCACTTTTTGACCCCTTTTTCAATATTGGCACCACATTTGCTATGCACCAATCCATACCCCGTTATTACACAGTCCATATTTTTATACAGTTTTGATATTTTTCACAAATAAACAAGGTCTTTAGCAACCAAAATATATTGCTAACTTAAAGCAAAATGTGTCATGAGAAAAAATTCTCTGATTTACATGGAGAGATAAAAGCAATCAAAAGTTATTCCCACATAAAGTAACACATGTCAGAATTGAAAATGAGGCTCTCTCATAGATGTCAAAACTGGCTGACGCAGTAAAGGGTAAATCTGCTTAGAAATATTAGGAGTCTCAGCCTGATGTTTAATATAAAAATGTTCTTAAATATTCACAATTGCACAAAACAGCATCCTCTTTACATTTTTCAAACGAAATACATCCCATTTTTGAATTGCCTTTAAGTCTTCACATGGTAGGTTAATAACAGTTTACATCCTATACATAACCCTAAATGGCTCTTAACCCAAAAAGGGGGGGTTAATTTTGTTCATCATAAAAGGGAAGGGGAGTTTCTGCTAATAAAAAAAACTTACCCAACAAAAAAAACATTTTTAAATCAAAATGCAAATGCTTTATATTCATATTTTAATAAGGTGCTCACCTTATATAAGTTTTTCAGGGAATTTTTAAAAACCGGGGAAAACATTAATAAGACAAATCATACATAAAAAATTTTGAAACAACTAATGTCAATTTTTAAGTTTTTTTTTTGACTTACAGGGGGGGCATGTTATTTTAAAAACTATACAAAACTAATGTAACTAATAATGCTGCCATATAGTGGCCATATATCAGTTCTGCATAGACAGAATTTAAAAATAGCACAAATTCAAGAAAAAAAAAAGGGCCGTCACAAGGGAAAAAAAACCAATAATAATTCAAATGAAGAAACCAGCATCACACAATAAAAGGGTTCCCAAAATAAAATCTCTTCTCAAATTAAAAAACCCTTTTAAAAAATTGCAGTCAAAAAACAACACATCCCAAAAAATATTGGGTTTCAAAAAAGGCAAAGACCCCAAAAAAGCATTCCGGAAAAAGATCTTCTTATTATACAAAGCACAAAAATTTTCATTAAAAGAAAAGGTCACGGTTCACACCTGCCCTGTACCTGTTTGGTGCTGCCCTTGCCCCACAGGGCATCCTTGGGGGCCCATGGCGTGCCCTTCTGTGATTTTTTTTTCTCAGTTTTTCCCGGGCCCCTGTCCCCAAAGCAGGAAAAATCCTTGCAATGCCCCCCATTTTCCCAAAGGGGACTCACTTAACTGTTTTTTCCTTTTTTGTGACTGCACACACTCCCTCCTAACCACGGTGCGGTTTCTGTTTTTCCTTTGGTTCCTGTTTTAAACCCCCTGTTTTTCCGCAGCAAACCCCCTGTGTTACCTCTTCTTTTCCTGCTTTTCCCTGCCTTGTACCATAAAATTTCCTTCAATTTTTCCGGGGGGATGTTGAACCACCCTTTACCGGGCCGGGGACTTTTTTTTTAACCAAACTTTATCACGTTTAAATTTTCCTTCATTTCCAAACTTTTTAAACCTGACTAGGGTTTCACTGCTGTACCCATCACTTCTGTCATACCCTGTCCTTTACTGCAGGGCCGGAAAGCCACCGCAATACCTGCCATTTTACCTCCCCGTTCCCCAAGGATTGACAATACACACCGTTTAAACGCCCCAGTACTTCTGAAACCTGTTGAAACGTGCCCAATGCCCTTTTTTCTGATTGGACCTTTTAAACTTTTCCCCTTTTTCCCTCCATTTTGCCCAATCTTTGAAGACTTTTTTCCCCCAATAAAAATGGAAAATTGCCAACCCATTTTTTGGGCCCATCCCTTTTGCAGTGATTCCCATCCTCTATACCAATACAAATTTTCAACACCAACCAACCCTAAAAAAAATTTCAACCAAAAGGTAAAAACTATGCGTTAAACCCCCAAAAAACGGGCCCCTTTAGACTCCAAAATTTAATTAAACATACTGTTTCTATTAAATAAATTTTATTGTTAATGAACGTTGAAATTTTCTTTAATTTTTAGAATTCGAACCAAGCCGAAAATTTTACTGTTTTTTTCGAGAAAGGGTTCTAGTTTGACAAAAACCTTTAAAATTTTTGTTTTTTTCAGCACTTTCTATACTTTTAAAACCCCCATCCAATCACCTTCCCTCATTTTTGGCCCCGTCCAATAAAGGGGCAAAGCACAGAGAAGGGGTCAAAAACGTTATCGCTAAAGTTTTGGGGCTCTCATTGGCTTTTAAAACACATACCATTTTATATAAATTTTCAGGGTATTGCCTTGCAAAGGGCCTTTTTCATTTCACTCTCTGTACTTACAGACTGCTTTTAGTTATTAGTTAGCATTTTCCTTTTCCATAAAACGCAATATTAGGGATTTGGTATTGGGGCTCTTTTTCCCCCACACCCAGAACTTTTTTTTGGCACATTTCGGCTCACAAAACTCTCATAAACAGGGATAAATTTTATACGGGAGTGCTTTTTTGCTAAATCAACTCAGTCCCCCAAAATTTTCATTTTTAAAACATTGTCGGGGTTCAGAAAATTGAATAACACATCGCCCCAAAAATCCCTATGTTTTTAAAGGGGTTTTTGGGGCCCCCTCAGGATGCCGGGGCCCCCATATATTTGCTACCCCAACCACTCATATAACCACCCCTATTTTCAAGCTGTCCTCATCTTTCATTAAACCATAAAATTTAAAATTTTTTTACCCCCAATTTTTTTCTTTTCCCTCTTAGAACCAAATTGTCTTCACTAAGTTTTCCCCTTATCAATTTTCTATTATGGATGGGTTACAGCTTCTCCCACCTGAAGGGATAAAAAATTTTTCCCAACATCTTCTCCCCTTGACTTTTTAAAAGGGGGGGGGTTTGATTTTGAGTTCTAGTTTTTTAAAGAACCTCAAACCGAAAAACACTAAAATTTGAGGGTTTTAATCAACTAAACTTTTTACTGCTCCTTAAACTCAAGGGAAAAAAGCATAAAAACCCGGTTTTTTAAAGAATAAAAAAAGTCCTTGGGGAATAAAACTATTAAATTAAATTTAAAAATTTTTACAATACAATTGTTTTAAAAACTTTCCAAAAAAAACTAAAATAGCTTTTATATTATTAAATTAGAAGAGCAGCACTTAAAAAAATTTAAATTTTAATTTTTGTTTTCTACTTTTAAAAACATATTAAAAAATTTTCTTGTTTTAAATTTTTAAAAATAATAAAATAAAATAAAAAATAATCTTTATTTAAAAAATTTCAAAAATTTATTCTGTAGCACATTACATGTTAAAGTAAATGTACACATAAAACCAAAAAATTTAAAAATTTCCCAAACAACTAACATTTAAATAAAAGTAAGAGGGGGCCGCCTTTAAACTTTTCAATCAAAAAAAAAAATTGGGGTGGGAAAAGTAAAAAAAACATGTTTTTGTACAATGATCTGCACATCTTTTATTAAAAACTGAATTTAACACATAAACCTCAGGTAAGTCCCCCCTTCAAATATCAGTGTATCACAAGTTTTGTAAGGGGTGGAAAACTGTTTTTTATTTAAGGGGTCAAATTTAAAAAAAAGGGAAAGGGAGGGAAAAAAAGGCAAAGTCAGAAATTTTTTAATTTGTTTCACCTGTTTAAAAGATAAAACTTTAAGGGGTTTGTTAAAAAATTTTGAAAATTTTAAAAATTAATTTATTGTCTGGGACTGTGGTACAGCACAAAAAAAAGTCTTGGAAATGGGAGAGAGGGATTGAGATTAAGAGAAAAAATTTGTTTTCGATATTACCCCAGAGCAAGAAAGGATATAGAGAGAGGGGGTATTTAAAAAATAGAGATTTTGGGAGCACAGTCCGGCTTTACGGGTCCCAAAGGGAATAGAAAAAAAAGTTTTTTCAAACCCAAATAAAAAAAAATAGGGAGGGGAAATGAAAAAGAATAAAAAAAAATTAAAACAAAAAAAAAAACAAAAAATAAAAAAATAAAACATTGATAATCAATTTCCTTCCCCAAACATTCCCGGGGCTCTGCAGGAATCCCAACCCAAAACTTTTGTTTTTCTTTTTGAATGGGGGTCCCCCCCTGCAACTTTTTTTTGAATGAAACAAAACATGCTTCTGCTTACATTGCTGTTTGGAAGTGAACAACTCGGAACATGATGTAATGCAGAGGCACATGACTGCGTTGTTTAAAACCCCTTTAAAGCTGCAATGAATTTTGGGCCCCAGGGGTCTAAATAATAAGAAACATGGGCTCAAATTCCCTCCCTCCGATTGGGGCTCTGGTAAAACCTGGGGTCCCCAATTTTTTAATTGGCACTGGGAAACCTTTTAAAAAACTCCATTTTCGCCCCTGTTTTTATTTTTACAAATTCCTGCCCCAAAACCCAAAACGTGAAAACCGCCATAAGGCACAAACCTAAAAACATTGGTTTTACCCCTAGCCCTAAGGTTGGGAAAATGATCACGCCCCCTTGTAGTGAAGCACCATAGAGGGACTCAAAGTTTAAAAAAATAAATGCTTTAAAGTGTAAAAAAGGGGGTGACCTTGTGGCGTTTTACAAATAAAAAAATAAAATAATAAAAAGGGAAAACATATTTGTTTTCCCCTGTGGGCCAAAAAAACACATCATTAAACTTAAAAAATTTTTTACCCCATTTAAAAACCCCGAACCCCCGAGAAGAAAAAAAATTTCCCCAAAAAAAATAAAAGTCCACGAATTTTAAATTTTTTACCAAAACACAACAAAAACCCCCACATGTTTTTGGGATCCTGATTCATATCAAGCTTAAAAACAATAAAACATAATTTTTCCCAAAATTAAACACGTAAAACAAAAAACCCGTAAACCTGGCCAAGTATGTTTTTTTTTTACTTTTTTTGCCTCACTTAAATTTTTTTTGGTTTTTCCCCCATATTTTAAAATACATAAAAAGACACCATTAGAAAGTACATCTTGTCCCACAAAATAAAAACCCTAAAACCCCAAAACTAAATGCAAGGTCCTTACGGGGTTAAAGCATTTAAGTATCAGTTGGACAGAAAGATGAGCCTGGCTGCAGCATTAAAGATTGATTAGGGAGGGGTGCAGAGGCTTGAATTTCCGGGGCCCTAGTGCAAAAAGTAAAATGGGCCCCCCAGCTACCATGTGTCACTTACAATGCTGCTATTTCCTTATGTGGCAAGAGGGCTTTTGGACCCCCTCAGGCTGCCGGGCCCGGTAGCGACTGCTACCACTGCATCCCCTATAACTATGCCCCTGGAAGCTTGGTTTGGAGAAGAGATTGGTAATAAGTAAGAGTAATCAAGATGAGAATGAATTGGAGCCATTAAAAGAGATTTGACTATTTTCACAATAAAAGGGTGGAGATGTTTTTGAAATGCGGGAAACTTAAATGTGCAAAGAATTGAGGATAAGGCGTAAAGAAAACATCTCAGTCAAACAAAACTCCAAAACAGCATGTGGGCTGCCCCTAGGTTGTACACACATGAATGAAAATGGTGAGATTAGCTTTGTTAGTATCTGGTGGAAACACAACAACTTCTCAAAAAGTGTTTGAGTTTCAGAGAGAAGACATGATGTCTGGTAGCCAGCCACTGGTGTTTTGTAGTGGTGCAGGGATGTGTTATAGGCAGAGCTATATAATTCAGTGACATTGGTTTAGAGATGATTATGGAAGCCAATTCTTCTTATGTCTAATTAGAGACGATAATTCTACAGTGTCACTTTCTGCAGTCAGTTCCAGGTATCCAATAGAATCAGTAGAGGACAGTTTCAGCTACATTTTGCTGTCTGGAGATCATTTGAGGCTTTAGTCAACACAGTTTCTATAGTGAGCATCTCTTTTTGTTAAAGTGACAACAGGGATTAAGGTCAGATTGGTTGTTATTTTTTTAATAAACTTCTCTGTAAAATGTCACTTTATAATTAATTGAACTTGCTGACAAAATTATACTTTAGTGTCAGTTTCTGAAAAAGCTACTGTAATTCTCAGGTTAAAACCCAAAACAGACTGTTTTCTTTTTTTCTGCTTTCATGAACCCCCCGCTCCCCCACAAGTAAAAAATAGTGTTGAGCAATTTTTTATCACAAATTTGAAATCGAAAGGGTTTTAAAAAGGGTGAACGGAAATTTTCAGATCAGCGATAATTAAGGTTAAAATCTTTTGCATCATCTTTTAAAAGTCGCGCCAAATTTTTGGGCGCTTCCTGCTTTTTGGGGCGGCCACAAATCAGATTACAGAATAGAGCCTGTGAGATGTGGGTGCGACGCCCATGAGGGGAATTGTAGGTTGCGTTTGGCTGGAAAAATTTCCCCACAAAACCTCGTAAAAACCATAGAACAAAATTTCCTGTTCACCCTTTTGGTTACTCAACCTTTTCCTAAAGGCAGAAGGTTTGGGGCGCTCTGCCTGGCCCCAAACAGCTCAGCAAAATTTGTTCTTTTTCTCACAAGAAACCTCTACTATTAGCTGTAATCCTTCCAATTTATTTTAGTTTAGAGATTTTGAAAAATTTTATTAGTTAGTAGAAAAATTTTAAAGCAGCCTCACCGCGAAAATTCATGGGGGGACAGGGGGGGGGGGGGCCCGGGGGGCAAACCCACAGACAAGCTTTTATCTATAAAGAACACTGGATAAAGTTCACCAAGACTTAGTGTAACTTTGCCTGCAATATCTTTATTTTAACATTTTGGCATTGAAATTTTTCCTGTAAAATTGGGCACCCCTAAACTTATTTTGGGATACAAAAAACCATTTCTAGTAACTGCAGGTCTCTTTTTTTAGGTGCAAAACTCCTTTTTTTAATTATCAGTATCCCATTTCAGATAGGTTTTTATTTTAAATTTTTACCCTTTTCCACCGTGTTGAATATACCCCCTTTGCAGTTAAATTACAACCCACAATCTTGTAGTCAGAAAAGTTTTTTTTGTTGCCAAAATACAGGGGAAACATACTAAAACATAACAATACTTTTTTTTTTTATTTTTTTGCGCCCCCAAACTTTGTTAAATGACGCAGCTTTCCACGAAAATTTTAAAACAGAAATTCTATAGTCACCCACAGGTAAATTTGAAAGGTGCAAAAAAAACCGTTATTAACGAAAACATAACGATACGTTTTTTTTTTGACTTTTGCGAAACCCCCATTTTTGTTCTTTGGGACGCAGCACCCCATTAAACCCTTAAAACAGAAATTTCTAAGCCCACCCCAGGGGGAATTGAAAGGTGCAAAAAATCCCGTGTAAAATACGAAAAAAATAACAGATACGTTTTTTTTGCCCTTTTGCCCCACCCAGCTTTGTTCATTGACGCAGAACCCCACGAAAATTTTAAAAAACCAGAAATTTCTATAGTCACCACGGGGGGAATTGAAAGGTGCAAAAAAAACTTGTTTTAAAAAAAAACCCATAACAAAACGGTTTTTTGACTTTTGCCACTCAGCTTTTTCATTGACGCAGTTTCCCACTAAACCCTTAAAACGCAATTCTATAGTAAACCAAAAGGTAAAATTAAAAAGGGTGAAAAAAAAACCCGGGGGGAAATTAAATACGAAAACAAAACCAAGATACGGTTTTTGATTTTTTTGGGGCCCCCACTTTGTTCATTGACCAGCCCACGAAAATTTTAAAAACAGAAATTTTTCTTTTGTCACCACAGGTAAATTTTAAAGGTGCAAAAATACCGTGTTTTTATACAAAAAAATAACGATACGTGTTTTTTTGACTTTTGCAAAAAGGTTTGGGGTTTTTTTTGGGGGGGGGAAAAGGGGGGGGGGGGGGGGGGGGGGGGGGGGGGGGGGATAAAATTTTTTTTTTTTTTTTAAAAATTTTAAAAACGGGCAACCCTATAGAAAAAAGGGGAAAAATTTGGGAAAGGGTGAAAAAAATTTAACCGTGTTTTTATACAAAAAAACATAAAGTTTAATTTTTTTTTGACTTTTGCGCCCCCATTTTGTTCATTGACCCAGAAACCACATAAATTTTAAAAACAGCAATTCTATAGTCACCACAATAAAATTGAAAGGTGAAAAAAAATACCGTGTATTATCCCAAAAACAAAACCAGAAAACTGTTTTTTTGATTTTTTGCGCACCCAGCTTTTTTTAAATTGACGCAGTTTCCCTCGAAATCTTAAACAGAAATTTCTATAGTCCCAAACGGGTAAAATTGAAAGGTGCAAAAAATCCCGTGTATTATACGAAAACATAACAGTTAGGGTTTTTTTTTTGATTTTTGCCCATCCAGATTTTTTTTATAGACACCCTTGCATTTAAAATTTTGAATCAGAAATTTTTTGTTTTGATTAGAGGGATTTGAGAAAAAGCGTTTTTTGCCGTTTTTAATAAGAACTTTCCAAAACTATTCCATACCTTCCAAATTTTTAAAATTTCTGAACAGGGAAAAGCAATTAAAGGTTAAGGGGGCAAAAGGGGGAAACACTTTGGAGGTAGAGGTAGGGAAGCGAAGGTGCCCCCTTCCAGTGCTGGCGAAAACCCAACGCATGCCAGGGGATCGCATTTGCGGGACCGCCAGGCCTGTCATCGCCGGGACAGGGCCCTGTGAATCTAAGTAAAACATCGTGGGCCAAATCTGCCCCTTTCAGTGGTTAACGAAACCCCTGCATCTACCTTTTAAACCTCCGCGTCCCCCCCAAACAGGCCAAAAAATTTTCGTCATCAGCTTTAAACAGAAAATTTTTTCCAACATGAAGTACCCCAAACGTCAACTCGTGTCCCCCACCACGTGGATAACCCCATTGTCTGAAGACCTTTTTGATGAAAAAAATTGGGGGTTTGGGGGTCGAACATTTTTAAAAGTTTAAAAGAAAAGATTTAGTCGCTCTGACCCCCCGTTACTAAAAGCCATCAAGGAGGGAAGGAACCCCGGTAAATTTGGGCAAAAAACCCCGGGTGGTGGGCAACCCCTTTGGGCAGTCCCCTTTGGCTTGAAGCCCCGGGCTTTTTGGATTGCAAAAGTCAGGACAAACCAAGTCCCGTGTTATGATGTTGTTTAATAAACCCCTTGCGGTTTCCATCCTGGTTTTTTCCCGAAATTTTTCCCCTTGCACGCTTCATCACTGGACGAGGAAGGAAACAAGGGGAATGTAAAATAGGGGTCCCGCCAAAAAAAGGGAAAGGGGGGTCGCAGAAGCCCTGATATAAAATTCCCCCAGCCACGGTCAGCGAAAACCACCTCCCGCTTATCGCCGTCAAAAAGGCCCCGGCCTCTCAAGCCGGGGCCCCGTTTTTTAGCAAGCCCTGATTCACCCACGATGTCATATCCCGTTTTTCCGAAAAACGCATAAGTAGGGGCAAAAACCCCTTAATGGTTAACCACCACCAACATGTCTATCACATGCAACAAATTGCATGAGTTAAAATGGAGGGAACCCCCTTGGCCAAAAAAGGCCAACCGACGCAGGGCCCCCAAACCCACTGCACACCCTCTGTTTTTCCCCGCCCCCTCCCCCTCCCCCAACCACCAAGCTTTCCCTTTCACTGCCCTTTGCCCTTTTCCCCCCCGAGTCATGATCGGGATAACCCCCGTTCAGCCCCCCACCGTCGCCCGAGTACCCCCAAAGCACCCCCAAAGAGACCCACCCTCCCCCCATTTTTCCTTCCCCCATTTTTGCCCACCTGAAAGCCGAACAGGCCCCATTTCAACAGCCAGCCTTCTGTCTTCCATTTTTGGGGGGCAGAAAAAACATTTAAAAACCCCAAACCACCCCCAAACCAAAAGCCTAAAATTTTGGGCATTGCCGGTTTTTGGCCCTTTGGGAAAATTTTTGGATTTTCCGTCTGGTGGACCAGATGGGTTCCGCCACATAAAATGGCCCTCGCCTCCCCCCAATCCCAAATTTGCCGGGGAAAGCTTTTCCCTTTGCCAAAAAAGTTTTTCCCTGCCCTGGCCAGCCACGTGTAAACTAGAATTTCAACGGTTGTCTAAATTTTTTGCCCAAAAAAAAGTCCATCTCCCCACCGACACATGGACTAGAAAAGCAGGGCCCCCAAGGCCCTATATCTCGTGACAGCACACTGGGTGGGGCCGGGGGGTGAAATGTCTCGGGGGGTTTAACGGGGGCCCTCCAGGCCGGCGAAACGCTCTTCAAAAACCGCGGGGAAATGGGCGGGGCCTTTTTCCCCCCCAAGGGCCCCTCTGGTGGCATCACGTGCCCAGAGCCCACCGGGCCTGTTAAAAAAAAATTTCTCCCTTGGAGACCGCCCCACACACAGGTAAAGAGCTTTTGGATGGCTCCCCGCAACAACCCCGAGCGCGGGGCGGGGTGACAAAAACCCTTTGTGCCGGGAAAGGGTTTGGGGGTGCAAAAGGGGCCCGAAATCTGCTGCCCCCTTTTTAAAGATCGGTAGGCGGGGAGCACATCCCCTTTCCTGCACAGGCCCTTTAACCTTTGCCGTCCAAAAAATTTCTAAAAAACCCCCCGGGTCTGGACTGCCTGCTGAAAAAGGGCCCTCGAGGTCGGGAGTTCGCACTTCCCCCCCGTTCGCAACCCCTGCTTCGTCCCCCGGGTTTTGCTTTTTGCACCCTCACCCGGGCCTCCCCGTAAACCCGTCCCCTTGTTAAATTGGCAACACCGGAATTTTTCCCCCCTCCAAAAGCCCCCAGCGTTGGGGCAGCAGCGCAATGCCTTTTACGCATACGAAGTGACCCCAGGGCCTGACAAGCGCGGGTACGGCCCCGGGGGGTTTTGAGCCACCGAAAGGGGAAAGGCATTTGAAAGAGCTCTGCACCACCCTTTCCCATTTTTGAAGAAGCCACCAAAATGGTCAGTGCGGACGATGCCCTTGTCAGCATGAGAAATTGGGGGTGATCTTAGTTCTTGGGCCATCCGGGTTTTGGGCACTCTGAAACATCAGGGCCCGCCCGCGACGGAGGAAGAGACGGACACAGATCAGGGCACGGAGCCTTTCTCTCTGGGCAAAAAAAAAAACCACAAAGGGCCCCCCCCGTTTTTCAATTTTATCGGTCCAAAATTTTTGGCAGTGGGTTTAGGGTCCAGAGCTATTTCAAGGCGGGACCCCAGCTCTCGGGTGCATCATCTGAGGCAAGTCAGGGCTGTGTTTAAGCTGTGCCGGAGGAAAACGGGGGAGGAGGGAATTTCCCAGAAAAAACCGACGTCCCGCCTTCAAAGAGGTTGGCTTTAATTTTTAGGCGGAGGGGGGAAATGAGTTTCCCAGTGCCCCCCCAACCCAGAGGCTTTTGGGGAAATCAAGGCCCCCCATCTCTCACAAAGAGTTCTTGGAAAGCTCCTTTCCTCCCCAAAATGATCCCCAATTTAAAGGGCCCTCAAAATCGACAAAAATTACCGGGTGGCCACCCTCCTGGATTTCCCCCTACAAAACAAAACTCACACTTTCCTTCAACCCACCCCCAAAAAGAGAGTAAAAATGCAGGAAATGGAGACCTTTCGGGTTGATCAACGAAGAAATCTGTTCGTCCCGCTTTTACTTCTTCAAATTTCACAGTGGAAAAACCCACGACGTGACAGCAGTAAAGTGCCAAATTTGCCGAACGGCAAACAGCGGCCCCAGCAGGCAAAAGGGGGCAGAAGCCCAAAAGGGGGACCTCTGGGAATCTTTTTTTACCACCTCACCAACGCTTTCAATGCAGGCCACAGATAAAAAACCCAGAGACCACTTAAATCATGGGGCAAAGACTATCTTCGTCTAAAAAACCGATGTTTTTTGGGATTTTTTCCGGACCCAAAACTTCGGGGACCAAAATGGACGAATGGCCCCCAGAGGTGTTTTTCCCCCTTTCCCAGCACCAGTTTTCATATCTGAGCGGGCCCCTTCCCGCACCCGCCGGAGGGGTCATTACAGACAAACGCAAACGGGTTTCCACGATAATGTTTATCGTTGACTTTTAAAAGATGATTTAGGGATGGATCTCTGGGTATGTTTTTGGGGCCCCCCTTGCCGAGGTCAACGATTTTTTTTTTTTTTTGGGGGGGGTTTTTTTTTTTTTTCTTTGGGCTAAATTCACAATTTCCCCCTCCAAACAGAAATGGTCCCCCTTTAAAAAATTATTTTTAAAATGAAACATTTCTTACTTCCCAAATTTTTTTTCCAATTCCCAAAAAGTTCCTTTTTGCTGGGGTTTTTTTCCCGGGGGAGACTAAAAACACCAAGGGTTTCATGACAAAACCAATTCCATTTACTCACTTTATCTTTTAGGGTTTTTTCAAAATTGTTTAATGGGTTTTGGGGCATGTTGCCTCAAATTTTTAACATGGGTGAGAATTCATATTTTAAAAATTTTTTTGGGGGCATTTTGCTGTTGGAAACACAAAAAATCCCTGGGCCTTTGGGGAAAAGAAATGGGCTTCTAAGTGGCAAATTTTTTTCCTTCAAAAATTTTTAACAGTGGGTGAAAAATTTATATTTTAATTTTTTTTGGGGGCCCTGTTCTGTGAGAAACAGCAATAATCATGGGGCCTTTGGAAAAGAAATGTGGCTTCTAAGTGGCTTTTTTCCCCTTTACAATTTTTTTAACAGTGGCTGAGAAGTTTTTTTTTATAATTTTTTTGGGCATGCTGCTTTGAAAAGCAGCAATACTACCCGGGCCTATTCTAAAAAAGTTGGTTTTTTAAAAAGACATTTTTTTTTTTCATAATTTTCAAAAGTGGCTCATGGGTTTAATTTTTAAATTTTTTGGGGCATTTTGGGTGTGACATGCAGCTATACACAAGTCCTATTTTAAAAAATGTTTTTTTTCTAACAGACATTTTTTCTTTACAATTTCCAAAAATGGCTCCAGGGGCATGCTTTGAATTTTTGGAGGCTTTTTTCCCGTGACATGCAGCTAAAACTACAGGTCCAAATTTTAAAAAATGTTTTTTTCTAAAAAGACATTTGTTTCTTCACAATGGTTTCCCAAGAGTGGCTCAAGGGTGATGGTTTCGTCCCGAAACAGGGAAAAGGGAGGACACTGTTAATGGGCACATAAATTGGGAAAAAAAGGGCTTGTTTTTTTCAAGATTTAACATAAACTATCAATCCCTTTTTTTTGAACAACCCCCTTTTTTTACAATTAAAAAAGAAAACAAAGACATTTTGGGATTCCATTTCCCATTTTTAAAAAATTTTTTTTCTAGAATTAAAGGGACTAAAAAACTTTCATGTACAAAATAGGGTGTTAAAAAAATTCCTCTGAATTTTACAAGGGAAGGGAAAGGAAAACCTGACCAGATGTAGGTTATTCAGAAAGGGCAAGGATAGGGGCACGGATAAGAACAAAGTACAGAGACCATTTTCCCCCAGCACGTTTTATAAAATGAGAAAAAAGAAAAAAAAAAAAATAAAGGGCACCTGGGGGAAAAAGGAGCGTTAACCAAACCCGTAAATTTCCAAGTGAAGCTCAATTTGGGGCCCCACCATACGGGGGGGCCCAAACGCTACCCCGTATTGACGGGGAAAGGGGAAAACTGGATTTTTTCACACTTCCCCCTTCCGCACTCTGTTTCAGCAAAGACAGTTTTCGTTGCTGCGTCATCAGGGCATTTTTTAACCCGCTTGTTAATAGATGACGGAACGCCCCGCCGGGCTCTCACCGCACCCAAATGAAACTCCGGCCCTGGGTTTATTCGGGGGCCCAGGACAGGGATAGTCAATGTTCCCCCTGAAGCTAAAATGGTAGTTGAAAGACTCCCTTTTTTTGGGAAATTTTTAAATGTGGGGTCAAAAGCAGGTTTGGGGGTCATGCTGGGGCCCCGCAGGTTTTGAGTCAATGGGCCATTTAACTAAAATGGTAGTTAAAAAACTCCTTTTTTTTGGCACTTTTTAAAACTGGGGGATTTGCCCCGGTTTTGGGGGTCATTCGGGGGGCCCAAAGGGCAGGTATGTCAATGTCCAGTGAAAAAATAAAATGTTGGTTTAAAGACCCCCTTTTTCCGGCACTATTTTAAAAGGGGGGTCCCTGCGGGTTTTGGGGCCCCAAGCTGTTTCCCAGGACAGGATAGTCAATGTCCATGAAAAATAAAATGGGGGTTGAAAGACTCCCCTTTTTTTTTCCCGGGAAATTTTTTAAAAATTTTGGGGGGCCCTGCAGGTTTTGGGGCCCCAAAGCTGTGGCCCAGGACAGATATAGTCCCCAAAAATCCCGTTCAACTAAAATGGGGGTTGAAAAAACTCCTTTTTTTTTGGGACTTTTTTAAAACTGGGGATTTTGCATGTTTGGGGCTCATGCTGGGGGCCCAGGACAGGTAATAGTCCCAAGCCCAGTTCAACTAAAAAAGGTTTGGGTTTAAAAACTCCTTTTTTGGCACTTTTTTTAAATGTGGGGGGCGCAGGTTTGGGGGTCATGCTCTTTGGGCCCCGGACAGGGAAAATTTAATTTCCAGTTTTAAGTAAGATGATGGTTCAAATCATAAAAGCCTTCTGGGGACTTTTTTTAATTTTTTTGGGGGATTCCCGGTTTTTTAAAGGGGCATTCCCGTGGTACAAACAGGGATAGTGAATGGTGTGTGAAAATTTTTTTCTGTTGGGTTTATAACCAAGTGGTGTTTCCTAAGATGTAGCACGTATCCCCTTTGACTGTTGTGGAATGTTAATTCCACTTCTTCAAAACCCCGTTTGGGGGGTTAAAAATAAGGGGCGTTGCTCTCCCCCCTAGACCTTTTTAAGGGGCATTTGCTCCCTAATCGAACCCCGCTCACATCGAAAAACCTTTTCGATGGGGGCCCCACTATCGACTTCGCCCGATGGGCGATAGCCAACTTTAAACGTTTAACACAATTTAAAGGGAAAAAAATGGCCTTTTTTTTTTAGTATGTGAAAAATAGATTTTTTTCAATTTTTTATTTGCTATTACATTGATAACTTCATGTTTTGTGTGCAAATCCTTTCTAACTATATATGCAGTAGTTCTTATACTGTAGAAGTAGGCAGGGAAAGTAGAGGATATGCTATTGTTGTTTTAGACAGTCATTTCAAATGCAGAGCTACAAAACAAAGGTTATAAAAACTAACATCAAGGTTTCCAGTTACTAAGTACATATTTATTCTCCTAGAAACATAGTATCTGAAAATAAGTAGAACTTCTTTGGATGAAAACTTAATTTATTTTCCCTTTCACATAGTTTATTTTCAATTAACATATTTCAATGAAGTTTATATATAGTGTATATTGTTTTTTCATTTGCACAGAATGTATTTGGAAGAAAAAAGAAATTAGTAAAATAGGAAATGATTACATCCGTGCATTTTTTTTTATAGATTTATATGAAAATTATGTGATCTGTAAAACGTACATATGTAAAACATAATATCTAAAATTTAATTAAAACAACTGAATTCACCGTATAAAACCCCAATCAGGTGTCACTACATAAAAGGGACACCGGTTCCAAAAAGGTTTTTATGTTGCCATTCTGTAATTCATAACATTTTCATTCCTCTGATAACAAAGCTGCATGAGGGCTCATTTTTGTGGTTGGATCTTAATCCCTTAATGACGAGGCCTATTTTTTTTGTTACACCCGATATTCCCTCCTCGCCTTCCCAGAGCCATAACTTTTTTTTATTTTTTCATCTACATAGACTTATGAGGGCTTTTGTTTTGTGGGACAAGATGTATTTTCTAATGGTGTCATTCACCATATCATAGAATATACTGGGAAATCACCCCAAAATTTTAAATGGTGCAAAATGTGAAAAAGCCACGTTTGCAGGGGATTTGTTTTTACGACATTAAATCTTCAGTGTAAATGATGTATTATCTGTATTCTACAAGTTGATAAAAATCCGGCAATACCAAACACATATGGTTTTCGTTATGTTTTGGTACCATAAAAAATCCAAACATTTTCTATTTTTCAAATTTTCTATAACCAATTACTTTTTTGTACTTATACCTACGGACTTGAGTCAGGGGGCATTTTTCGTGGGCTGAAGTGTTCTTTTTATTGGTACCAGTTTTGACTTTTTTATCACTTTTATTCCAGTTTTTAGGGGAAACCTAAGCCAAAAATGTATAACTTTTTATTTTTTTATTTTTTAAATGTCAAAAGGGGTGTTATTTGAACTTATATTATTTACTAATAGTTTTATACTTTAAAAATTTTAATTTTTTTTTTACTTTAACTTTTAGTCCCCTTGGGATGCTTCACCACTACGGGGCGCAATCGGTTATAAAGTTGATTGCATTGTATTACAATGCAATAGGGTTTACCAATATGGCGATTTACTACTTCCTGCCCAGGGCCTATATATGGAAAAAAATCTCAGGATGCATACATAAATACATACATACGTGCTACCAGCATACTGTTACAAAAAAGCCTGTTTTATCAAGCCCATAAATACGAATAATGCCACTACATGAGGATCGGATAAAACTGCCAGCCCATGACAACATGCGACCACCACATAGTTTGACTACCAGTTATACACAGGCTCTCTGCGCTCATATAAGTGACTTCTGTGAAATTTCATCCATTGACTCACAGGAGACGTCTTCTCTGATTGGAATTGTTCTCTTCCCCTTTTCTTCCTCATGTGGTCCAGACCGCCATGATGACGTATCCTGTCCATGACTTGTCTCTGCATAATTTACCACACAAACATCTTAAATGTCTCCCTTTTTCAGCAGCTCACTACCCGTGCTCCACCTTTGTACAAACCCCCCATTCATAGCGCCCCAAATTGTAATGTGTGTCAAACAGTGATGGTACCCGCATACGGTAAAAGTCCCAGTGCCAGTTTTAGTCTTCTTTTGTGTCCTCATATAATAGGTAAAGCCCCTAATATAGTAGGTAGGTTGGTTAGTCCAAGCGGGTGCTACAGGATTCTGGGCAACATCTTCTTTATGCGGGGCACAGGCTCCGAAGAAAAATGCCTAGTAATGCCCATGTGGCATACATTGTGTATAACACATACTGTAAGCTTAGATTTTAAAAACTTTTAGGAACTTGTAATACCAATTATTATATTGAGCTGTCAGATTAAAGTTTTTAATACACTTTTTTAAATTCATATCTTAGTCCCACTAGGGGACATGGTTGTTAGGTTGAGCAATCAGTAGTGTAATCCAGTACATTGCATTACTAAAGTAATGTACTATAGTGTACATATGTCAAATGTTTATTTCACCATGCTTAAGTAGTTAATTGGCCAGGACTGGAGAAATCATTGATCCTGGCCAGTAGTGGATAGTGATGAGCGATTGTGTCAACTATCGTTATCATGCCGACAGTTGATAACAGATTATTGCTGATGACCAATAAAGTCTATGGGAGAGGAACAACAGCTTCATTCTTACACCCATACAGGGGTGGAGAAGCTGGAATTAATATCCACAACAGTAAACTGGATACGTGCTACATCTTAGGTAAGACAATTAGGAAACAAGAGTCACAGAAAAAAAGTCACAGACTATTCACTATCCCTGTCCTGTACCACATGACCCTTAAACCTGCATGACCCACAAATTAAAAAGTGCCAGAAGGCAGTATTAATTGAACCATCATTTTAGTTGAACTGGACATTGACTATTCCTTTCCTTGAACACAGCATGACCCTTAAACCTGTCTGACCCACAGATTAAAAAGTGCCTGAAAAAGGAGTCTTTGAACCACCATTTTAGTTGAACTGGACATTGACTATACCTGTCCTGTACCGCAGCATGACCCTCAAATCTGCATGACCCACAGATTAAAAAGTGCCGGGAAAAGGAGTCTTTGAACCACCATTTTAGTTGAACTGGACATTGACTATACATGTCCTGTACTGCAGCATGAGCCTTAAATCTACATGACCCACAGATTAAAAAGTGCTGGAAAAAGGAGTCTTTCAAGCACCATTTTAGTTGAACAGGACATTGACTATGCCTGTCCTGGAACGCAGCATGACCCTTAAACCTGTCTGACCCACAGATTAAAAAGTGCCTGAAAAAGGAGTCTTTGAACCACAATTTTAGTGGAATTGGACATTGACTATACCTGTCCCGTACCGCAGCATGACCCTCAAACCTGCATGACCCACAGATTAAAAAGTGCCGGAAAAAGGAGTCTTTGAACCACCATATTCGATGAACTGTACATTGACTATGCCTGTCCTGGAACCCAGTATGACCATTAAACCTGTCTGACCCACAGATTAAAAAGTGCCGGAAAAAGGAGTCTTTCAACCACCATTTTAGTTGAACTGGACATTAACTATACCTATCCTGGGCCACAGCATGAGCCCCAAACCTGCATGACCCCCCAGATTAAAAAAGTGCCGGAAAAAGGAGTCTTTTAACCACCATTTTAGTTGAACTGGACATTGACTATACCTGTCCTGGAACGCAGCATGACCCTTAAACCTGTCTGACCCACAGATTAAAAAGTGCTGGGAAAAGGAGTCTTTGAACCATCATTTTAGTTGAACTGGACATTGACTATGCCTGTCCTGGACCACAGTATGACCATTAAACCTGACGTTTGTGGCCGTGGCTGGGAGGACGAGGAAGTAAGCATGCTGGATGCAGGTTGCATTAACCACTAAAGAACAGATTGGCGACGCTGTTCGTTACTGAGATTCACAGGTCCCTGACCCAGCGATGACAGGCCTGACGGTCCTGCAACCGACGATCCACTGGCATGCGTGTTGTCGCCAGCACTGGAAGGAGCACCTTCTCTTGTACCTCTACCTCCATATCCTACCCCCCTCTTTGCTCGCTTGCCACCTGCATTTCTCTACATGTTCAGAACGATAAAAATTTAAGAAGATATGGAAGAGTTTTTGACAGTCTCTTATTAAAATACTGCAAATCACATCTATTCTTGAATCCCTCTAATTTCCTACAGCCAACTAGGATTAGAAACTTAAATGTTTCTAGCGAATACCTGTGAAATGCGGTCTGGTGGAAGAACCGTAAGACAAAATCAACAGTGTTCTTCCTTCAGTCCCAGGGATTTACCACTGCCCAGTAGGACTAGGAATTGATAGTTTTCAATAAAATATCATACGAGTGCGCTATCTGCACCAAACTGAGATATAACAAGCGCAATAAAACTATTCAGAAGTTACACGGATGAGAAATTGCCATTTTTTGCAGCAATGACAAACGAGAATGGTTGCTAGAAAATTTTTCATAATTGTCGCACAACAAGGCTATTTGAAAAAAAACTAGGGCCGCACCACGTGCCATAAAGCTATTTAAAAATTATAACAAACGGTGTTTTTGCACCTATTAAAACACCTGTGGTGACTCAAAATTGCTGTATTCAATTTAAGTGCAAGGTGGCTCTATGAACAAAACGGGCCGCACCAAAGTAAAAAAAACCTATTTAAAATATATACGGATAATAAAAGGTGGTTTTTGCACCTATAAAATACACTGCGGTGACTAGAAAAGTTCTGTATCCTATTGTAAGTAAAAAATTTGGGTTTCTTTGAACAAAGCTGGGCTGCACCAAAGTGGAAAACACGTAATTAAATTGTGTACGGATAATAAAACGTGGTTTGGTTTTTGCACCTATAAATATACCTGCGGTGACTACTAAATTGCTGTATTCAAATTTAAGTACAAGGTGGCTCTACGAACAAAACTGGGCAGCACCAAAGTAAAAAAAACACCTATTTGAAATGTATACGGATAATAAAAGGTGTTTTTTGCCCCTATAAATATACCTGCGGTGACTACAAAATTGCTGTATTCATATTTAAGTGCAAGGTGGTTTCATGAAAAAAAAACTGGCCGCACCAAAGTAAAAAAACACCTATTTGAAATGTATATGGTTTATAAAAGGTGTTTTTTGCACCTATAAATACACCTGGGTAAATACAAAATTGGTGTATTCAAATTTATTTAAATGGTGGCTCTATGAACAAAACTGGGCCGCACAAAGTAAAAAAAAAGCACCTATTTGAAATATATACGGATAATAAAAGGTGGTTTTTGCACCTATAAATACACCTGCGGTGACTAGAAAAGTTCTGTATCCTATTGTAAGTAAAAAATGGGTCTTTGAACAAAGCTTGGCTGCGCCAAAGTGGAAAACATGTAATTAAATTGTGTACGGATAATAAAACGTGGTTTGGTTTTGCACCTATAAATATACCTGCGTTATTAAAAATTCTTTTCCTATTTAAGAACAAAGGTGGCTTTGAACAAAACTGGGCCGCCAAAGTAAAAAAAACCAAATTAAATGTATACGGATAATAAAAGGTATTTTTTGCACCTATCAATACACCTGCAGTTACTAGAAAAGATATTTATCCTAATATAAGTACAGGCTGCACAAAATACAAGCCCAAAAAATTTCACCAAAAACTGGCCAAAAACTGTTAATAAAAAACCCATTTCAATGCAGGGTCAAAGCGAGTCCCCGTGCAGAAGAATTATCCACTCTCCTTTCAAAAGCCTGCTGCCTGCAAGCCTGTTGTGTTCGCCCGCACCCCCGCGGCTGTACAGGCTAGATGCTCCTTTAAAATCTCAGCCTAAGTAACTAAAAACTGAAAATCTCTGATCTACCTAAGTTCTAATGTTCACAGCTAAAAGCATAGTTGTCTGTGTGAACAAAGAGAATAGTTTCGCTGAGCTGTTTTGAGAGAGACCAAGCACACGTCCTGCTCTTATGAGACACAGACACACATGATCATGAACAGGAAGGGCTGTTCTATGTAAAACGAGGTCATGTGATTTTTCCAGCAATCACAACCCCTACATATCCCAGTCATGACGTCGCACACCCAGCTCACCCTGCTCTATTCTCTAAGCTGATTTGCTGGCTGCCAAAATGACAGGAAGCGCCGAAAATGGTGTGTTATTAGTAGATTATGCGCAGATTTTAACCTAAATTATCGCGTGATCGGAAAAATCCGATCAACATAAAAACTGTGCCGATTTCAACTTTGTCGATAATAATCGCTCAACACTACTGTTAATGGGTGGTGCTCCACCAGACCTGACAAGAGAAAATGAGCTATTCCTTCTTTCAGAAGTAAAAAGGGTTAAATGGTGAGGTTAGAAATCAGGTTTTTAAATAGTGTGTATAGAGGTTATGAGTTATACATAATAAAAGTTACGTTTTAGTGTTTTACAGATAGAGAACTGATAGAGTTTAAGTTTGCCTATGGCAAAATAGTAAGTACAGACTTGTCATATTGGCACTATAATACACTAAATGTACAGTATGTCCTGCAGAAGGACAGGTTCATACATTCTGGCGCATTCTACACTACTTATGCACGCAATACAATTGAGGTATGGGCACCAAAGTTCATATATGTTGCCCTTTTTGCGCCACATTTTGGCGCAAAAGTATGTCTCACAATGGGACACATTTATACATACTGATAAATGCTACACTAACCTACTGAGAAGTACGACTGTCTAGTCTGCACCAATTTTTATACATGTCACTCGGCATGTTCTTCACTAACTTATGTGGCAGGTTCACTTTTATTATGATACTGTGACAGATATGTTTATTAATTATTATTGAACATATGATTTACATGACATAACTTTGTATATTCTCAGATAGGCTATTTACGTATGGGTATGTCCTAATGCCAGTAAGGGACTTTGTAGCGGAATCGCAGCACTAGTTACCAGTTACAACAGGGGAGGGCGCTGGCACCATCCCGCACTGTTTGACCCTTTAAATGCCGTGGAAAAGATGGTCGCAGTGTTTAAATCAATGCACCATTCCTCACTTTGATCGGGGAGCCTGCACCAAAATTGCGGTCTTCCAAACAATTAACATGGCAGCTGGAAGCCTTGTGAAGGTTTCCATCACCATCATATTTTCTGTTTTACTACTTCCTGCCCCAGGAAGTAAAAAGACAGCCATCTTTGTACACCTTAATGCATTAGGCTATATAAATGATCGCACCCCCTAGTGGTGAAGCACCTTAGTGGGGCTCAAAGTTAAAGTTTAAAGAAAAGTTTTAAAATGTAAAAAAAAGGAAAAAAATTAAAAGTTCTAATCACCCCTCTTTTGCCATTTTACAAATAAAAAAAGTTTCTCATATTTGGTATCACCACATCCAAAAAAGTCAGAAATTAAAATATAACATAATCCTAATAATCATAATCCTGTACGATGAACACCGTAGAAAAAAGAAATTCCAAATGCCAAAATAGTGGTTTTTTTTGTCGTTTCACGTCCCCTAAAAATTGGAACAAATTTAATCAAAAGAGTTTCATGCATTCCAAACTGATAGCAATAAGAAGTGCACTTCAGCCCGCAAAAAAAATGTACCCTCACTCAAGTCCATAGATTTTAGTACAAAAAAGTTATTGGTCATAGAAAATGGCACCACCGCACAAATTTCCAAAATAGAAAATGTTTGGAATTTGTTTTATGTTTCCAAAACATAATGAACACCATACATGTTTGGTATTGCTAGATTTGTATCAACCTGTAGAATACAGATAACATATTATTTGTACCGAAGATTGAACATTGTAAAAGCAAAACACCCGCAAACATGGCGCAAGTATGTTTTTTTCACACTTTGCCCCACTTAGAATATGTTTCGCGGTTTCCGCGAATATCCTATGACACAATAAATGATACCATTAGAAAGTACATCTTGTATTGCAAAATAAGAGCCCTCATATGTCTATGTAGATGAAAAAATAAAAAAGTTATGTCACTAGGATGATGAGGAAGGAAAAACAAACGTGAAAAAATAGCCCTCTGTGTTAAGTGGTAAAGATAGGTATCTATTTTTGTTACATTCCTTGAAAAAAGCCTTATCTCAGGCTGAAACATTGTCGTTTGTGACAAATAAACTTACAAATATATCTGTGTAATGGTAACAAAGTAGCTAAATAGAAGAATTTGTTATAATTTTTTAGTGTTTATTATTATTTCTGTATTTATTATTGTTTAAAATAATACATATAATGAATATCAGTGATAAATAATTATTTCTAGATTTATCATATATAAATAAGTATTAATTAACTCAGTCTATCTTGACAGAACTAGGATGACAGAATGTTTTCTTTGGAACACAAAGATTAGGCTGACTGTATAATTAGATGGCTGTGCCACATAAAAGAAAGTTTACTGCTGGCATTTTTGTATTTAAAACCATCTGCTATTTCTCTTGTTGCCTCCTGACTGTGTGTGGTATCATGAAAACAGAAAGATCATGAAGCGATTTACATGGTGATGTGGCTTGTTGCCTTTGGTCACGAAGAGTAAATCCTAATAGTTTAGCAGAAGGCATTAAATATGATAGCATAATGTTCTAGGTTGCTGTATATTAATTGCTTATTAACTGTTTTTTCAGGTATAACGAATGATAAATTAGTACTTCAGAGGCATTTTGTTTCACTGTTGTTTCAAATAGTAAAGTGCTCAATACATGTACATGTTAAACCATATTTTGCAAAACCCCACCGGCATCATAACTTATTTTTTTCAACCCTCCTGTGATTCTGATTTACAGCAAATTGGATAAATGAAAGGTGTTATGGTTCTTTTACACCTAACACAGTTCAAATATATTAGCATAGCTGGGTGCCAGGACTATCCTACAATGTAGCTAGAAAAAAGGATTATTCTTCAGACCAGCATGAGATTTAAAGAAAATAATTTCAGCCATTTTTTTGTGTAAAGCAGAAAATTTCCTTTGTCTGTGGAACATAAATTTTCCATATTTGTTATTAGAGTTGCCAAGAACAGGATAATATTCAGTAAATACTTCAATTAATTAAACATTCCACAATCGAAGAACATGCTTAATAAAATAATATATGTATGAGATTAACCACAGGGTATGTAGAAAGTGAAGTAACTACAAATAGGAGTAAATGTGATTTGTGATGCTCCATGCCTGTATTTAGGACATCGATCTTTTTTATTCTTGAAGCTTTTAAAAAAGGGTAAATTAAAATGAACTGCACAGTTTAACACACTAGAAAAATGAGTAAAATGGTGCCTTATGTTCATGATAAAACATAAATTCCATAAAGCTTCTGGCACTTTTACAACTGTCACCACTCCCACAGTAAGTGAAGTCTCTGTTGAGCTGAGCTGTGAAGGCTTAGTGTACTACACTAGCATTTGACTTTTACTGGCTCCATGCTCTTGGTGGATGCCAGATCCTGCTGCCATTAACTGGCTTCTAACTAATGTATAGGTTTCATTCTTTATCTAACTGGACCACAGCTATTCGATTTGGAATGAATACCACCCCAGTAATAAAAAATTAACAATATTTCTGTACAAAGTAAAAAAAAGTTAAAAATTAAACATATTTAAAATCAGGTCCCATGATTACCCAAAACACTGGAAGAGCTCTAGGACTGGCAAATAAAGGAAAGGGCAAGAGAAGAAGATATACTAAATGGCAGAATCAATTGGGTTGTTCCATCTGGCTGTTTTTATTCTTCACAGCCTCTTCAGGGTAACACTTACTGTGCCGGCTATGGCCGTTCTGCAGCAGCAACTGGCATCTCAGCTCTGCTAGTTCCTATTTCTAGTTGAAAATGTTATAGGGACTACTGATGGAGGGATTGTGAAAAACAATGATACTATTCAAGCAGGAGACCTGGGTATAAATGTGATAGTAGTCCAATATATTAAGGTTTGAACCTGAACAAAAAGACTGAATATGAAAAGACACAGAGTAAGATGCAAAGTTAATTGTCATGATTGTGCCTGACACACCCCCGGGTTTTGGCTCTGGTCGTCGGGCCCCGGACGTTGCGGCGAAAACCGTGGGGTTTTGGGCATAACACCCCTTTCATTTGTATTACTAGTGTGAACTTGGCCTTCCTTCCTGCATTCTTTGAATGATTCCTGGGGCCAAAACCCCCTGGCAGGAATCATCCAGCACTCCACTGTTTAATCTTGCTCCTTGTTGATTTCTGTTAGTTGACAGCCCTTTGTTCCTATCAGGTCTTCTTTTACTTCCACCCATTACCTTCATCCTTTTGGTTTCTGTCAGGTTAAATTTTAAAGGGCTGTTATACCTCTTCCCCTTGCCTGCTATAGGTCTAGTTTTCTGCCTGTTAGCGTGCCTCTCTTCTTATGTGCCTTTTCGGTTACTGGATTTAGCTTTGTTTTTTGACTACTCTCCTGCCATCCGTTTTTGTACTTCGCTGCCCGTTTTGTTGCTGACTTAGACTATCCCACTTCTCTTGTGTGTTCTGTTGTATTGTTTGTCTTCGTCCTGTGTCCCACTTTGCTTAGAGCAGTATCAGTCTCCTGGTTGGGGCTGACCTATTAAGGAGTCGGGTTCCCCAAAAGGCAGGGACAGAGGTTGGGATCAGTGTCAGGGCCTCGCCCGTCTGTGTCTCCGTGTGTGTCCCTGACTGTCTCTGACATTAATTCTGTATCACAAATGTATTCTAGTAAAAAACAAGAATAAACTTAAAGACAACAATAATGCAAAAGTGTTGTACTATTATTATTATTTATTATTATTCTTATTATTTTTATTATTATTATATAGTTACATAGTACGATTGAAAGAAAAGCACATGTCCATCAAGTTCAACCAAGGTTGTGGAAAATGTGGGTGAAAGGAGGGAGATAAGGAGTTTTTTTTAGTTTAGTTTCCCCTGATGAAGTCTTTAAAACCCATAAGGCAAGAACCAATCTGCTCTAAGGAAGATTTCATTTCTGATGCCACGGATGCCTTCAGACTGGGTTATACTAATAATTTTTAGTTATCTAAGCCTTTCTTGAAACTCACAACTGTTCCTGCTGTGACCAGCTCCTCAGGCAGGCTTTTCCACAGAATTATAGTTCTCATAGTTAAGAAGGCTTTTCACCTCTGGAGATTGAATCCTTTTTTCTCCAGCCGAAGGGAGTGTCCTCTTGTCTTTTGAGGAGGCTTTACCTGAAATAGTTTTTCCCTCATACTTTTTATAGGTACCATTTATATATTTATATAAATTAATCCTGTCCCCCCCCGAAGCCGTCTTTTCTCAAGACTAAATAAGTTCAATTCTTCTAACCTCTCCTCATAATCAAGATGCTCCATTCCCCTTATAAGTTTGTTGCTCGTCTTTGCACTCTCTATAGCTCCATTACATCTTTTCTACAAACTTTTTTCTTTTTGTATTTAGTGAACTTTTTGTATCTAGTGAACTGTTGTGGACACCTTTAGTATTCCTGTTGAGTAAATGCGCTGCTGAAGTTTCCAGCTGTGCCTCCGGTTTCTGTGGTAAATAGATCTGGTCAGTTTTTTATTATCTCCTTACTATTGTTAGGTATATTATTTATCTATTGTTATGTATATTATTTATCCATTTGTTGTGATACGTGTTTTCAACACCAAACAATTTTTTTGTTAGAGAGGTATTATTTATTTTTTCTAAACTTGCGAGCTTTGTTTTAGTTCACCACGACCTTCCAGCCTCGATTTCAAGTCCCGGCCTTTTTAAATTCTGATATTCACATCTATGACCTGATGAAGCAAACCCGGCGTTTGCGAAACGCGTTGTCTATGTGTTTTTATTGTTAAATAAATGACACTAATTTACTGGTAATGTTACCTAGTGTCTTTTAGCTTTATCTATTTTACTTCCACGAGCGCTAATCCTATTTTTCTGGCGGCTGCATACGTATTCCGTGGAGTTCTTGAGCTCTTGAATTTCCTCGTGTCAACAAGTGGATCGGCTGCTACTTGCTTTGGAACCTATTTTGTTCTCAAACTTTCAGTGTGTGTTGTACCGCTGCATGTACAACCCTTCCAGGTGAGCAGTTTTATTAACTCCTATCTGGTATAATCTTTTACTGCTCTGCTACACAGGAGTGCGCTTTTTGATCCTTTTTTTCTACAGTGCCTTTTCTATAAACTGGAATCAGAACTGAACAGCATATTCCAAGTGAGGCCTAACCAATGCTTTATTCAGCTGTAATATTACATCCCGTTCCCGCAAGTCTCTGACTCTTTTAATACACACCAATATCTTGCTTGCCTTAGAGGCAGCTGATTGACATTGCATGCTGTTCTGTAGTCTATGGCCTACAAGAACGCCCAGATCTTTCTCAACAAGCAATTCTCCCAGTTTTTTCCCCCTAGGACATATGATACCTGCAGATTATTAGTACCAAGGTGCATAACTTAATATTTATCCACATTGAACCTCATTTGCCATGTGGATGCCCAAGCACTCAGTGTGTCCAGGTCTGCCTACAATTTATGAGCATCTTCCATTGATTGCACTACACTACATAGCTTGGTATCATCTGCAAAAATAGAAACTGTGCTTTTAATCCCCTACTCACCTCTTCATAAAATCTGATCAGGTTGCTCTGACAACTTCTGTTCTTTGTAAAACCATGCTGGCAATCACTTATAATGTTATATTTGGCCACATATTCCTGTATATAGTCCCTTATGAGCCCCTTAAACAGTTTTCCCACAAAAGATGTTAAACTTACTGGTCTATAATTACCAGACTTGGAGCCTTTTTTGAAGCTGAGAACTACATTTGCCTTGCGCCAGTCTCCTGGCACTTTACCAGTCACCAGAGAGTCTCTAAATATCATGAACAGGAGCACAGAGATAACTGAGCTGAGCTCTTTAAGAACTCTTGGGTGTAAGCCAACTGAGCCTGGAGCCTTATTCACAATCAGTTTATTTAACTTGTCTTGCACCATTTCTACACTCAGCCAACTTATTATAGTAGTTGGGGGATTAACAGTACTGGCACTGCCTATATCCGCACTGGGTCAACCCCATCAGCTCTAGCACTGCTTCCATTAGTACTGACACCGCCTACATTCGTCCTGGGCAAGCTCACATCAGCTACTTTCTATTCATTTGTATATACAGAGCTGAGGAACCTATTTAGTAGCTCTGCCTTCTCCTGATCATCAGTGACCAGCTCCTCATTACTGTTATTAAGGGTCCCACATGCGCTGGCTTTTTGGCATTTATATGTTTAAATAATTTATTGGGGTTTGTTTTGTTGTCTTTGGCCACCTGCCTTTTATTTTGTATTTTAGCTGATTTGCTCACCCTGTTATTAAGCTGTTTGTAATTTTTAAAGGCTAATGCTGACCCCTCTGACATATTTTTAAGTGCCCTTTTTATTATTTACTGTCCTTGAAAGAGAAGGTAGAAGCCATATTGGAATACATTTTGCTATAAATTTTCCCAGAATATATTTAAAGCTCTCTGATTTTGGCTTTTATATCACTATTTGGTAATTATTATTATTTATTTATTTATTTTAAAGTGCCATTAATTCCAGGGCGCTGTACATTCGAAAGGGTTACAAACATAAGTTCAAATAAGATCCAATGACAACAATAGATGACTAACAACTCTTACAGATGGAGAGGGAAGCCTTCCCATGAAATTTTACAATCTACAAGGCAAGAGGACAGAGAGAGAAGGTGAGGGGCAGACGTGTTTTGGGGTGGTTAAGGGACAACAGGGTTATGGTTATAGACTATCCTGAAGAGATGGGTTTTCACGTTGCTTTTAAAGTTGGTGAAAGTAGGAGAGAGTCTGATGTGTTGGGGTAATGAATTCCAGAGACAGGGGGATGCATGGGAGCAGTTTTGGAGACTGTTGTGTGACGAGCTGATAAGAGGAGAGGAGAAGGTTTTATGAGGAGCGGAGACTGAGTGAGGAGAGGTATCTGGAGATTAAAGCAGAGATGTATGGGGAGACAGGTTATGGAAAGCCTTGTAGGTCATGGGTAGCCAGTGGAGGAACTGGTGGAGGGGAAAGGCAGAGGAGTTTCGAAGTGATAAGTGGATCAAACAGGCAGCAGAGTTGCGGATGGATTAAAGGGAGTAAGAGTGCCTGACTGGAGGCTGCAGAGAAAGATGTTGCAGTAGTTTAGGCAGGAGATGACAAGGTATGGACTAGTAGTTTTGTAGCATTGAAGTTAAGGAATGGGCAAATTCGAGAAATGTTTTCCAGGTGAGGGCAGCATGCGGATGTGAGGGCTTGGATCTGTGGTTTGAAAATGACATACTACCTGAACTAATTATTATATTACATTTTACTGTAAGAGAAGATAGCTAAAAGAATTGAGGCAGACTAACTACATTTCAAGGAAATATATTACTAGAATGGAATGTATTACTGTATTTGGGTCACATTTTTTGCATAAACATATGTACAGTACAAAGATGGTGCAGGCACAGAGACCATCCCTATTATCCAAAGTGGGTGGGTATATTACGACTGATACTTTGTTACATGGCCAATGGCCAAGAAATATCTCCTGGCTGACAATTTAGCCTCTCAATTTATAAGTGGTTAGGCATCACATTGGCAGCCACAGGGCTGTCTTATCCATTGGGCAGCACAGCAATGTTATTTGGTAACTGTATGACCAATAGTTAGAGGTGTCATACTTAGAAAATTATCTTCTAAAAATTTGTATTTTATTAACAGGAACATCAAGCTTTTTGGTGATGGTCTTATTGCCTTTGCTTTTATCATTTTAGTCTAAAAATTTCTTTCTAATCTTCAGTCTATCTACTTTTCAGGACATGATTATCCTTCATAAAAGCAGCCACTATTTTTCCGTTGGTCTGCTGGAAGAAACTGGGAATGATTTGGTGTGCTTGAGGGTGGTTATATCAGTGGTCTGAAGTGGTGTCAAATTTAACCCTGGTTAGAGGAGTGGCCTAGTGTGAACTGAAAAACTAAAAACTGTGCAACAATTTACATAAGGGATACATTCAAGAGGAAAAAGAAAAAACAGGGGGAGGGAAAGAAGAAAAGAAGAAAAAAATATGGCTCTCAGAATAAGGTAACACAAAATTAATATTTTTTTTTTAAAAAAAGGTGTTTATAGAGCATAAAAGTAATAACATAATAAATACTTAATAACTTTGGGGTCACTGTAAAAAAGCCCAAATAAACCAAAAAAACCTTTCCCCCCCCAAAAAGCTGCGACATTCATGATTACAGACTTCTAAGTAGAAGACTTCTGGAAGAGTGGTATCATTTGCTGAATGGGAGCTCTACAGACTGTGACCATCTCTAAGAATGCTAAAAATTTGCTTTACTTTCTGATAGATCATCCTTTACATCAGGGTAGCTTGAATCCTCAGCAGGCTAGCTTGAATCTGTTCTTTAGTTGAATTTCTTTTCTTCTCCATTTTTGCTCTATTAAGAAAAATATCAACGAAAATGCAGTCTCATTTCTTTTACCCTATGGATCTATTTTCTAAGCTGCAATTTGTTATTGAGAAAATCTGAATTGTTTCTGCTTTACATGTCCATGTTTATGACATTCCACTTGAGAAGATATTTGTTCTGCAGATCCAAACATGGTAAATTATTTCCTGGACTCATTCTTCTATGCTTGCTGGCCACTTTAGTGTCAGTGATTTATTGGATTCAATTTCTCATCATTATTGGTGGCTGTGGTGTATCATACAAAAGATGAGACAATACCAGAAAAAGCTCTACACATGCTTTATTGATTATACCGAGGCTTTTGCATGTGTTGAGCTTTGTAAGCTCCAGGAAGCACTAAGGGTGCGTTCACACGGCAGTGGACAAATACCAGTCGGTTTATTTGCCCGGTTTTGCGGCCGTCCCCACGGCCGCGGGGGGACGGCTTTTCTCCACGATGAGCGGAGAAGAGCCCTCCCTCCTCCCATTGAGGTGTTCATATTCCGTCCAGAAACCGGACGGAAGAATGAACATGCTCAATGGTTTTTGAGCGGCCAGCGGGCGGAAAAACCCGCTGGGCGGAAAACCCGTGCAGTCAGGACTGCTGCATGGATTTTCCATAGAGCACAATTGTGCTAATTTGCGGACGGTTTTTCAGGCGGTCTGAAAAACCGCAAACCGGCTGAAAAAACATCCGAAAACCCTTGCCGTGGGGACATGCCCTAAAGGCGATATGTATGAAAGGGTTTTTCACCCTTTTTCTGGTGTACAATGCACCTGACTGAGCAGTCTATGATGTCTATGCATCTAATGAATGTGTTAGGCACATTTTTCGTAAGACTTGACACTTTTTAACGCATTTAACATGAAGGGGTGTTCTGGGGGCGTTATGGAGGCACCACACTCGTAATATTAGATACAATGTGGTTAGGCAAAACTAGGCGCATTACTGCTCCGACAGGCAGATCTATCTCAATGTGGTCTGCCTGAGTCTGAGGAGTCCAAGTGGAGATAGATTTGATGTTAGTGAAAAAAATGTCCAATGTTTCTCAACTTACACCAGTGCAATAATAAAAAGTAATTGGACATTTTTGCCCCTTACAGCAAATCTAGCTTCACTTCAACTCCTCAGGCTCAGGCAGACCACATTAAAATAGGTCTGCCTGTCCGAGCAGTAATGTGCCTAGTTTTGCTAAACCACATTCATATATATGTCTAATCTTACAAATGTGGTGCGACACGCCTCCAGAACGCCCCCAGAATGCCTCCAAAACACCTCTTCATTTTAGGCGCATTTGAGAGTGTTGAGTCTTATGAACAATGTGCCTAACACATACGTTAGGCCAGGGCCGTTCCTAGGGGCGAGCGAGGCGGGCGATCGCCCGGGGCACCGAGGCTCCGCTCACCCGAGGGGGGCGCCGCCTGGAGGATCGCCCCTGACTCTGCGCGGTTGTTTAATAACAGTCGCGCAGAGCCAGCAGCTGCTGGTACAAGGAGGAGGCGGGATGGATCGTTACCGTCCTACATCCTCCCCTGTATGTATCAGCGCTCATTTAGCGCTGATACATACACAGCATCGCAGGGGGCGCATGGCTGTCACCGCACCCCCTGTGACGCTGGGTCTCCTCGGTCGGCAGCTCTGTCGCCGAGGAGATCCCTGAGAGCTGCGTGCAGCGTAAGCAGCATGATGACGTCACGCTGCTTACACAGCTCAGCAGCTCCGGACCGGGACGCGCGGACCAAGGTGAGCACTTTTTTGTTATTTTATAATTAGCTACAGGGGGCATCTACTGGCTACAGGAGGAGCATCTACTGGCTACAGGGGGGGCATCACTGGCTACAAGGGGGCATCTACTGGCTACAGGGGGGCATCACTGGCTACAGGGGGGCATCTACTGGCTACAGGGGGGCATCTACTGGCTACAGGGGAGCATCTACTGGCTACAGGGGGCATCACTGGCTACAGGTGGACATCACTGGCTACAGGGGGCATCACTGGCTACAGGGGGACATCTACTGGCTACAGGGGGCATCACTGGCTACAGGGGGCATCTACTGGCTACAGGGGGCATCTACTGGCTACAGGGGGGCATCAACTGGCTACAGGGGGGGCATCAACTGGCTACAGGGGGGCATCAACTGGCTACAGGGGGCTACTACCTGGCTACAGGGGGCTTCTATGTGGCTACAGGGTGCATATTACATGGCTACCATATGAGGTGCTATGGATGGGGCATTTGTATAGAGATAGGAATTGGTAGAGAAGTGATGATAAAGGGAGGAGTCTAAGATGTTTGTTTTGTAAATTTTACAGTGAAGAGTCGGGAGTCATCATGGCGTCTGGGACAGATGGCGAAGAAGAAGAGAAAGAGAACAACTCTTCAGAGACGTCTCCTGTGAGTCACTAGATATAACTTTACTGTAATCTCTTATATGTCTGCAGAGCCTGTGTACAGCTGGTATCCAATACTGTATGGTCACTGTATGCTGGTAATATTGGTTGTAGTATAATGGTTTGTATTCAGTTATTGTCAGTTTGTATTATTCAGTCACTATATGGTGGTGATATGTGGTCATGGTGTGGTGGTATTATTAGGTCAATGTGTGTTGGTGATGTGTGGTCTTAGTAGTCTTGGGATTCTGGTTTTGTGTAGTGGTGTTATTTGGTAACTGCATGACTATTATTTAGTAGTTTTATATGTAGCACATTGTGGTAAAGCTTTTTGTATATTCTGGCTTTGGTTTATGGTGATGCAATGTGTCGCATCGTGCGCATTATGTTTAGGGGGGGGGGGGCGAAATTTCTTCACCTCGCCCTGAGTGAAATTTAGCCTAGGAACTGCCCTGCATTAGACATCGGAGCTGGCTCAGTTAGGTGCATTGTATACCAGAAAAAGGGTGGAAAACCCTTTCATACATGTCGCCCTAAGTGAGATAACGGTGCCACCGTTCCTGATCAGCTTAATCAGGTCACTTTATGACGACCAAGAAGCTATAGTGTGAACCAGGTTTGGAGGGACATAATGGTTCAAAATCAAACAGAGCATAAGACAAAGATGCACTCTCTTTATATTTCTTTTTTACCTCTATGCAGAAGTAGTCATGAAAATGTTGGACTTCGAGTGTTGGGGTTAAAATAGGTGACAGAACCGTTAGCAATTGAAAATATACAGATGTTACAACCCTTCTTGCAGAGAGTGAAAAGGACATGGAGAAGCTGATCATAAAGCTGAAAGAAGAAAGCATGAAGATGGGACTGTACATGAACATCAAGAAAACCTAGATCCTGACTGCCACCAAATACGGCATCCACATAAAGATCAACAATAAAAAAATAGATGTGGTCAACAACTTTACCTTTCTTGGATCCCCCATTGATCATAATGGTGGTTCGACAACAGAGATCAAGGGAGACACGTATGAAGGAAGGCGCTTCGAAGTGAATTGTTGAGTCTTCAGTGTATAATGTGCCTGAATGTATGAAAGTGGTTTTTGTGTGTTCATAAACGGTGTCTAAAATTCATCGCCCTTCATATGTGTGTTAGGCGTATTACTGAACTTAGACGCATTAGTAATGCGCCTAACATGTATAAAGGCTATAGATAGGCTGGAAATAAATGAAAAGTCATTAGAATAGCATGTCAGTGGATAGAAACTATGGTAGTGATCTTGCTTGGTGGACCATGTCCCAGCAAGATCTATGGTGTGCTGGCTCTTGCCATATGTAGAATAAAGGGTGAGAGCAGCAAAAATACATTTCAAATTTAATGTAGTAAAAATCTGAATAACAACATCAGTGGGTTATTTAATGTAAAATTAGTTTTAGATTTTTTTAAATTTAAATACATTTTATAATAGATATTTTTATATTTTTGGGATATTATATATTTATATATTAATTTTATATGATCATATTTTTTATTAGATTTAAATAATTAAATGTTACATAGTTTGATAATTATCAGAAATTACTTTTTATTATTGTACTGGTCTAAGTTGACAAATATTTTTTTCCCTAACAGCAAATCTAGCTCCACTTTGACTCCTCAGGCTCAGGCAGACCACATCACATTGAAATAGGTCTGCCTGTTTGAGTAGTAATGCGCCTAGTTTTGCTGAACCACATTCATATATGTGTCTAATAACACGAGTGTGTTGCGAGACACCTCCAGAACGCCTCCAGAATGCCCCCTTATGTTAGGCGCATTAAAAAGTGTTGAGTCTTACGAACAAGGAGCCTAACACATTCGTTAGGCGCATTAGACATCGGAGCCGGCTCACTTTGGCGCATTTGATGCCAGAAAAAGGTGAAAAACCCAATCATACATACCCAAACCCAAGTGTCAATTGGCATTGGGGCTTGCAGCCATGATGAACATAGATCAAGTATGGAAGTGTAGGGATGTTTCTACCAATCAAAGACTAATCACTGCCATTCTGTTCCCAATCGTGACATATGGCTGTGTCACGTGGACAAACAACAAAGGGAATGACCTGGTTTGCCACAACATCATATGTGAACTGAGCCTGTGTAACAGAATATAAGCACTAAGTTCCCCATGTATGAAAACTGTCTAGGTCTAAGACTTTCTTGGCATTGGGGCTTGCAGCCATGATGAACATAGATCAAGTATGGAAGTGTAGGGATGTTTCTACCAATAAACAACTAATCACTGCCATTCTGTTCCCAATCGTGACATATGGCTGTGTCACGTGGACAAACAACAAAGGGAATGGCCTGGTTTGCCACAACATCATATGTGAACTGAGCCTGTGTAACAGAATATAAGCACTAAGGTCCCCATGTATGAAAACTGTCTAGGTCTAAGACTTTCTTTGTTGTCCATAGCAACCAATTAGAGAATCCCTTTCATTTCATAGGGATGCTCTGATTGCTTGCTATGGGCAACAAAGACAGTCTTAGACCTAGAAGGTTTGCATACATGAGGCCCTAAAAGTGCCTTGGGCAGCATGAATTAAAAATACTGGTTAGAGTATGACTAGAGATGGGCGAATTGATTCTAAGGAAGTGGAATTCGTTTAGAATTTCAGGAAAACTTCGGTTCTGAACGAAGTCGAACTTTGGGGTACTTCGGGTGAACGAAGTGTGCTTTTGATTGATAAAATGGCTGCGAGCACATGGCGTTACATGGGCAAAGCACTCTGGGAGGAAGAAGGGCATAGCCTGCATGACATGTGAGAGATGAAGCTAATCAGGGGACTGGCGGGATTCTGTTGCGTCACCGCACTATATAAGTCCGAGCGCGACGCTGGGATCTCACACTCCTCTTCACTGTACTGATCAGGGAAGGTGCTGCTGCGGCTGATTGTGATAGCTCTTACTGAAGACTGATTTTTTTTTACAGCGATTTTTGTGGAGTGTCTCAGCTTGTCTCAGAGATGCTTCTCTTAATGTTTCTATTTCTGATTTTTTGGGGTATTGGATCTGAAGTCCAGTGTGCGTCCACTGCTGCTGCATATACATTTTATGCTATCTGCTCACAGCACATTTGAATATCCAAGGGGATCTAACCCAAAGTTCCTGTTGTATTCTTTTTAAAGAAACAGCTTTTTTTACAATACAAATACACTTCTTTTTTGGTGCTCAATTCTTTTGTGCAATTTACATCCAGGGGTTAATTAAGCGTTGTTTTTTCTGCTGGGGGTGACTCCAAGAAACCGTCTTTTTCACCGCCAAATAATAAATTTTCCTGTAGCCTAATTCAAAAGCGAAGGTTAATTATAATTTTTTCTCTTGTTGTGTAGCTTTAGAAAACACGCAATTGTAACACGCTACAAGCTAGTATTTTTGTGGCCTGCTCAATTTCTTTGCGCAATTTACATCCAGGGGTTAATTAAGCGTTGTTCTGCTGCTGTGGTGACTCCAGGAATCGTCTTTTTCCCCGCCAAAAATTAAAAAATTTCCTTTTACCATAATTCACAAGTAAAGGGTTTAAATTTTACAATTTTTTCTCTTGTTGTGTAGCGTTAGAAACACGCAATTGTAACACGCTACAAAGTAGTAGTTTGTGGTCTGTCAATTCTTTTGCGCAATTTACATCCAGGGTTAAATTTAAAGCGTTGTTTTTTGCTGTGGTGACAAAAATAAAACTTTCTTTTCACCGCCAAAAATTACAATTTTCCTGTACCATAATTCACAAGCAAGGTTAATTAAAATTTTTTTTCTCTTGTTGTGTATGCGTAGAAAACACGCAATTGTAAACACGCTACAAAGCTAGCAGTTTGTGGCTGCCAATTTCTTTTGCGCAATTTACATCCAGGGTTAATTAAGTGTTGTTTTTCTGCTGTGGTGACAAAAAAAAACCGTCTTTTTCAACGCAAAAATTTACAATTTTCCTGTAGCAAAATTTCCCAAAAAGCAAAGGTTAATTACAATTTTTTCTCTTGTTGGTAGCGTAGAAAACACGCAATTGTAACACGCTACAAAGCTAGTGTTTGTGGTGCTCCTTCTTTTGCGCAATTTACATAAGGGCTTAATTAAGCGTTTTCTGCTGCTGTGGTGACAAAAATTTTAAACCGTCTTTTTCACGCCAAAAATTCAAATTTTCCTGTACCATAATTCACAAGTGAAGGTTAATTACAATTTTTTCTCTTGTTGTGTAGCGGAGTAAAAACGCAAGTGTAAAACGCTACAAAGCTAGAAGTTTGCGGCTGATCAATTCCTTTGCGCAATTTACATCCAGTGGTTGATTAAGCTTTTGTTTTTCTGCTGTGGTGACTCCAAAAAACCCGTCTTTTTCACCCCCAAAAAAATAACATTTTCCTGTAGCCTAATTCACAAGCGAAGGTTAATTACAATTTTTTCTCTTGTTGGTAGCGTAGAAAACACGCAATTGTAACACGCTACAAGCTAGGAGTTTTGGCTGCTCAATTCTTTTGCGCAATTTACATCCGGGGGTTAATTAAGCGTGTTTTTCTGCTGTGGTGACAAAAAATAACCGTTTTTTTCCCGACAAAAATTAAAAAATTTCCCTGTACCTTAATTCACAAGCAAAGGTTAATTACAATTTTTTCTCTTGTTGTGTAGCGTAAAAAAACACGCAATTGTAACACGCTACAAGCTAGCAGTTTGTGGCTGCTCAATTCCTTTTGCGCAATTTACATCCAGGGGTTAATTAAGCGTTGTTTTCTACATTTTGTACTCAGTAAAAGAAACTTTGTTTTTCACCGCCACAGAAGAAATTCTGTAGCATAATTCATATCCGAAGGTTAATTAGCCTGTTTGTGCTTTTATATTCAGTAAAATACACAGAGTTTTTAAACGGCACATACAAGTCAATTTTCCCGCCCCTTTTTGGAGCGCAATTTATATCCAAGGGTTACCAAACTTGTTACTGGGTTCATTTTGGGGTCAAATACAGGGTGTGTATTTATCATATACAGAATTCTTCAAACAAACAGTGTCTGTACATTTTAGAACAAACATTATGTCAGACAGAGAGGTGGCAGGCTCTTCACTGCGAGTGGCAGAGGTTACAAACATTCCAGGCCCAGGGCGGCAGCACAGCAAGGGGACGTCGCAGCAGGGGTCACTCGGTGAGGCCACAACTGCTGCTGTCATCTAGCCGGCATGTGTTGTTCAACAACCCAATGGTTCTTGATTGGTTGACTGGGCATCCACTTCCTCCCAGATGACATTGACAACCCCAGTCAAGAGTCGGTGGGAACGTCAGACACAACCCTGTTGGTATGGCCCGAGACCGGGTCAGCGGCCCTCACCTGTCCTCAACCCGCCTCTGTCCCATCCGGTTCCCTCAGGCAGAGATCTACGATGTTGTCTGGGCTCAGCATCACTATATAGCGAGGATGAACAATTTTAGGAGGGCAGTAAGCAGCTACTTGGCAGCGAAAATGGGGCCAATATCCCTGCTTCTTTCAGTAGGCGGCAAAGTATAGATGTGGAGAGTGGCATGGGAGGTTTATGTTGTGAGGGGTCAGCCTCTGCATTTCCAAGACCCGGGGATGAGGACAGCAGTGACGATGAAACACAAAAAAGATTTATGATTTTAGCCGACCGCACTTGGGAGCCCGGGGGAGGCAAGGGCTTCATCATCGTCAGGAGAAGAGGGCGTCAGCTTGCGCGTCAGGAGGCGGCGCAGCCAGCAAGTGGGTCATGTGGCTGTGAGTCAGCAGGATAGCAGCAGTGTGAGATCGGGAGCCAAGCGGCCACGGGGTAAAAAACCCGCTTCGCAGGTCCAAGAAAGTAGCGGCACAGGGGCTCAGCGAGGCAGCGGCGGCAGTAGTCACTCAGTGCGGAGCGTTGGCGGTAAAATCCGATACTCGGTGGTGTGGCAGTTCTTTGCTAAGACACCGGAGGAGCCGGTGTTTTTTAACATGATTCGTCCCGAAGTAATTCGGAACAAAAGTTTTTTTTTTCCCCGAAAAAATTCGGCAAATTTTGGAACAAAACCGAATTTGGGGAAAAATTCCCCCCCATTTTAAAGTTTTCCTAAACCCTTTACTTGATTACTGATAATGATATAGATTTGGAATGTTAATACCGCAAGGTGCTGCCCGTTTATGGAAAAAACAAATACAGGGTTTGGGTTTAGCCATATAAAAAAGTCCATCTGTTTGTAAAAGGATACAGATACTGAATTGGCTATTGGTGTTATTTTTTTTTTTTTAAGTTTATGAAAATGGATAAGATTTTTTAAAAAGCAAAATTTCTACCTTTCATGGAACTGGACATAAACCCCCCTATGGGTTTTCCCCTTTTGAATTGAGGTAAATAAATGTAGAAAGTTGGTCTTCAGTAATTTTTTTAGTGTTTAAGAATGCAAATTAGGTAAAAAAAAATGATTAAAAAAAAAGGGAAATATGTTGAGGGCCTAACATCTGTAATTTAAATGTATCGACTCTATGGTATGAGATTTGTCCAAAATTGTCAAAATTGTTTTTGGGGATAGGGCCCTTTGGGATTTTTAGAAAAAAATTTAATTTTTCTGATTTTATATATCATTTTATATGGAAGCATGTCCTTTTCTAAATTTACCATGAGGTGTTTCTTCTGAATGATTCATCCCAGAGTTCCATGACTGTTGAAAATTAAGAAAGGAAAGGAAAAGGGCCCTGGGGGGTTTCCATTTATAATACCCAAAGCTTTGGATGAACTGCCAACAACTATTCAGAAGAAAATTGGGAAAGGGGAAAAAAAAAAGGAAGGAAAAAAGATAGAAAACAGAATGGGGGCAAAAGATGAAAAATTGTTTTAGGATTTCAAAGGTGTAACCCCTTTTAAACTCTTTTGGAATGTTTTTTTTTTCCCCTTGCCCAAAATGGGAGGAGCACAGGAGACTAAGAGACTGCAAGAAAGGTTTAATTACATGCCCAAATTTATCTCGGGGTTTTTTGTCGGTTTTGAAAAACCCTATTTTTTTCATTTTGGATAAAAATTTAAAAAATTGGGGAACTTACAACTTAAAGTGTATGTTCACAAATGCATGGATTGGATCAAGCAGATATGGTAGCTTAAATACTATCCAGTTCTACATCCTGTGTCAGACTGGGGTGCCCAGGGCCAACAGGGGAAGTTGATTCTAGGGGCCCACCAGTTGTTTTTAAAAAACCCCGCGGGTGAAGTTTTTTTGGGGCCCCCATCCAAAAGCTACTTAAAAACTATAGTTTGCCTTTATACTCTGTTCTTGAAACTTTTTCTATGCTTTTCCCTCTTCGGGGGAAAATAATTTGGAGTTAAGAAAAAAACCCTTTGGGTTCTTAGGGTCAGGGGCCCCCGGGGGTTTCCCCTATACCTGGGGGGCCAGTCCGAGCCCGCCCTAAAACTTAATATTTTTTTAACGGGGGTCGATCAAAGAGTATCCCATGAAAAAGGTTTTGATGTGCCAAAAAATTGTCTCGCAATGGTATGGATGGGGTAAAACGTTTTGCATCAAATTTGGGCTTTCCCTTGGGTGCATTTTTTTGTTGCAAAAAGGAACACTTTAGAAACCCTTTAGCACGCGATATATATAAAAAATTTTTATTTTTATTAGAAAAACCCAAATTTAAAAAATTACAACACTTACCATACTAAGCCCCCTCACACAATAGAAACACCCCCCCTAACCCAAGACAAAATGAAAATTAATCGCCCAAAAGGGCCCCCCTCCCCGGAAAAACCAAACCCTTACTGACAGCCCCCAAATTACCCCTTTTTCAATAAAAACGGGCATTTCCATACTCTTTGGGCGATAAAAAACCATAACAGAACAGGGTTTAATCCTGCAAATACAGGTATTAGAGATATCAGAAAAACAAACTCCTTGAAATTCCCAAAGGGAAAGGTCAAAACCTTCCTTGGGGGCCCTAAGGATAAAAAAAACACTATTTATATACAAAAAAAAGAGATACAGATTCCAATCTAAATACTAGGGAAATCAAAAAACCCCCCCAAAAAGGGAGAATAGGAAAAACCCTTTTTAAAAACAAACTTAGGTTTATAATTTAAAAACACCCCTTATGGGATGCAAAAAAGAAACCCAAAAGTCCCTATGTACTCAACTCAGATATAGAAAATCACTAATTATACGGGAGAAAGAAATACAGATACACAATCTCCTTACTACGTATTACAAAATACCCCAACCTGCATTTTTTTTGCATTCAAAAGTGTTTGTTTTTGGTGCAAAAAAGCCCCAAGTTTTGGCGTACAAACTTTTTTTATAAAAAATCCATAGAACGGGGGCATAGCTTTTTTTTTTTATTTTAAAGTTTCCCAAAAATGGTGCAGCCCCATTCTTAAAAAGTCCCCCCTATGTTTTCAAAAACCCCTTTTTAAAAGGACGAGCAACCGGGAAAGGGGGCGGGGTTTAAGGGCTACCCCAAATTTTTTTTTGGGGAAAAACAAGGGGTTTTTCAGCACAGGGGTTTGAAAAGCCCCTTTTTCCTCATAAAAAAACTTGTTTTTCAGTTTTGGGGAAACTTTTTTTGACATTTACTTTTGGGTTATCGGGTTTAAAATGCCCCAAAAATTAAAATTTTTTCTTTTGTTCAAGTTGACATTTTGGGAGCTGTGAATCCAATTACTAATTAGTTGGGGGTTCTGTTACAGTTTTTTTCAATTTCCCAATGGTTTTCCCCAGAAAAAATTAAATTTTTTGGAACTTGGGGAAAGATTTTTGTTCTGTCAAAAAGGGACTAAAAGGATGGGGAGTAAGGATTCAGATGGTGCTGTTTATCAATATTGAACATTTTGTTACAAAAGATACTTAAGGTGTTACTTTTTAACTGTGGATGCTTGATGGATAAATAAGTCAGATGTAAAATTTGCATGAATTCTACAAGGAGAAATAGTTGTATGATTATTTATTGCAAAGAACTGTTTCTGCTGGGCAGGTGGTGTATATTGGATTGATTTTATATGGCCTATTCTGCATTAAGAAATTTTGGCAAGAAGCCACTTCTGTGTAATAAACTTGTCAATTTTTTATGTAGGTGGTTTGGGCTTTGTGCAATCTTAAAGGGAAATTCTATTGTTTCAGGGGTGGAGAAAAATCCCTGCATCAAATCTTTTCCCCCCGTGAGCTTAAAGACTAACTGAGGAGGAGGGTTTTTTCCCTTAGAAGGGAAAATCAAAAAATTTTAATGCTAAAATCTTAATTCTAAAATCTCTGCAGAGAATAAGTTTTACCTGGTGTTTAAATTCTTCATCAAACAATTCAAGAATGAGACCTGTGAGAGGTTGGGGGTATAGATGGTAATTATGGTTTTTATGACATTGCAGTTTAGGGTAAAAAAAATCTTTCCTTCCTACTAGAAATCACATTGACAACTGAAAGGTTACATATTTCTTAACAGCTATTATTACCCTATTTTCTCTACAGAGTTAGAACAAATAATATTAGGGAAACTCCTTGTGTAGAGGGGGTGAGGGGATTTTTAACATGGGATTGTTACATACATCTGCATTGGAATTTATTGCATTCTTACAAAAGAGAGATCTCTTAATCTTCATAACATTCATGGATCTCTTTTACATTCATGGATAGAGTTAGGTCGCTTCCCCATGGCACAGTACAAATACCGGTCGGTTTATAGCGGAGAAAAGCCCTCCCCCTTTTTCTTTGACTATTCATTTTTCTGTCTGAAAAAAAATTTGGGAAAAATGAATATGTTCTTTTGTTTTTTTTCGGGCTGGTGGCGGTCTGAAAAACTCCCGGGCAGAAACCCGTGCAGTGGGGCTGCTGCGCGGGGGTTTTTCCTTTAATTTCCCATTTTAAAAAAGGTTTTTCAACCCCTTTTTCAGAGGCTTTCAAAAAAACCCAAAAAAAAAACTGAAAAAACCCCGGGGGAAAAAACCCTTTCCGTGGAGACCCAACCCCTTTTACCCCCGGATTTTGGGGTCAAAAATTTAAATTCAAAACCAAAACCCAAATTTCAGTGGGTTTGACTGTAACTGAAACCATTACCTACATTTTTTTGGGGGAGCTAGACTTTTTACTGATTTTTTTTTTTTTTTTAAAAAAAAAAAAAAAAAATTAACATACTGCTCTGCAGTGCTTCCCTAATGTGACATTGTACCAAAAGTAATGTCTGATATGAAGTAACATTGCACTGATAGCACTGTCAAACCAAAAGAGCTACTGAACAGCAAGGTAATCCTTGCAAAGCAGTAAAAAAATACAACAACATTTTGTCAGGGTTACAGTTAGGGTGAGGGTCAGAGTGAACAAATCTGGATTTGGAGTCTAAAGTTTTTTACAAGTTTGATCAAACCATTGACAAACTGAACACAGAGCAGTACTCATCATACAATTCATGAAAAATTTTTTAAAAATAATAGGGGGAAATTTCTTTGGGGGAAAGTGCTTTTTGGGGAAAGTTTCCAGTAAAAACCCCTGCAGTTTGGGTTTTTAGAACCCAAAAATATGGGCCCTTTGAGTGCAAACTAAAAAAGAAAAGGGAAAAACAGGGATAACAAAGGGCGGGAAACCCTCCCTTTTGACGTCAATCATCATACTATCCCCTATAAATCTTAAAGAGGTTTTCTCACTACAATGTTTAGCCTTTAAAAAATGTAGGGGGCAGATAACTGAAAAATTTTTTTTATGGGAATTTCATTGCTTGTTTTGGTTTTTTTCCCTTGGGTTTTGGGGAAAAAAGAAGATTTTAACTCCCTTTTTAGAAATTTAAAAATTTCTGTGGGTTAAAGGTCATCTCTCCCCCCCCCTCATCTCATCTCCTTAATTTCGCTAAAACTGCTATTAATTTACTCCATGGTGAGTCACTTCCTGCAAATATATTCCTAATTTGATCATTATTAGATATAGTTGTAAAATGAGGAGTGTTTTTCAATTGCCTTTGTTAACATTTCAGGCACCACATCCTGCTATGTCTTAGGCTTAGGCATAGGACAAAAAATGTCAGAAAGCCGATGGCATTTTGTCCTATGCAGGGCTGTGTTTTTTGTCACTGATCTGCATAGAAATTGCGTCCGGTTTTAGTTTTTAGGCGTCGGCCCGTACAATTGAATGTACGGGAAACCCACATCAAACCACAAAACTCTGGCAGAATATGCAACATGTTGTATATTCCGCTGGATTTTTAATTTGGTATAGACTACAGCACGAGTTTTTCATTGCTGTCTATGCAGCACAGAGTACCATCAGATTTTCAGTGGATTCAAAATACAGAATCCAACGGTATTTCTGTGCTGTGTAGACATAGCCTTAGATATCTTTCACCTGTTCACACAGTATTGTTGTGTATACCTTTGTTTACATGTTGACCTAATTTGCCACCATTGGTCCTATATACTGGTCAAATATATACTAGTCTTGCATTTGCCATGTACACAATTTGCCCCCATTTATATACTGGTAATTTATATACATATTTTACATTGGTGGATACTTATCCTGAATTTTGCCATGTATATTAATATATTAATGTATTATCCCCTGAGCATAACCATGTCTGCTCTATTACCATTTACTCATATAGGACGACACCTATGAATTCACATGTGCTATTTTTTTAACTTGCTGCAGACACATCAGTTCGAAATAGATAAAGAAGAGTGTATAATACGACAGTATGAATGAAAGTGTAATGTACCAAACTTTGTGATGCAGTTTCGCATCAAACTTTGGCACCTTTTAGGTGAATTAAAATATGTAATCTATAGAACAATGTGCTAGCAGCATTTTGGCCAATATACACCCAAAAAATACTGCATACTAATTCATAGATGTCACCTATAACCTTTACCGTATGGCCAATATGACGGTATTACCCCATTTCATGTAAAATTTGTTTTATTGTTGCATTACCTTACCATCTACCTTTTGATACTTACTGTATCTTCATTATCTACTTTTTGGCCTGATGCACAGTTAATCCCAAATGTTGCTATTAAAATCAGAAAATATTGCATATATACCTATCTCTCCCTCCCATTCTTTTTTCATGAGTCTCACAGCCTGTTATTAGAGATGGGCGAATCGATTCTAACGAAGTGAAATTCGTTTAGAATTTCAGGAAAACTTCGATTCTGAACGAAGTTGAAGTTTGGGGTGATTTGCGGGAACGAAGCGTGTTTTTAATTGATAAAATGGCGTTACATGGGGCAAAGAAGTCTGGGAGGAAGAACGGAGTAGCCTAAATGACATGTGCAGAGATGAAGCCAATCAGAGACCGGCAGGATTCTGTGACGTCACCGCACTATATAAGTCCGGACGCAACACTGGTCTCTCTCAATGGTTCACACTGCTCTCGTTGTGCCGTGTTGTAGCTGCTGCAGCTCCAGTATTAGAGATCTCACACAAAAGAAAGAACTTTTACACAGTGATTTTTGGGGAGGTGTCACAGCTTTTCTCAGAGACTGCTTCTCTTACGTTCTAATTTTGATTTTGTGGGGTATTGGAATTGAAGTCCAGTGTGCGTCCAATTCAGCTGCATATACATTTTAATGCTATCTGCTCAGTTCTTGAACACATTGAATATCCAAGGGTTATCTAAGCCTGTTGTTGCTGTTGTATTCAGTTAAAGAAACAGCGTTTTTACAATCCACATACCAGTTAATTGTTGGCAGCTCATTTCTTTTGCGCAATTTATATCCAAGTGTTAATAAGGCGTTTTTCTGCTGTTGTGGTCACTAAAATAAAGGGGGCTTTTTAAACGCCAAAGAAGAAATTTTGCCTGTAGCATAAATCATATCCAAAGGCTAATTAAGTATTTTTCTGCTGTTGTGGTCAGTAAAATACACATCGTTTTAACAAGCTACAAAGCTGGTAATTTTTGCACCTCATTTCTTTTGCGCATTTTAGATACAAGGGTTAATTCAGCGTTTTTCTGCTGTTGTAGTCAGTAAAATAAACGGTGTTTTTTTAACACCAAAGAAGAAATTTTGCCTGTAGCATAAATCATATCCGAAGGTTAATTAAGTTTTTTTCTGCTGTTGTGGTTAGTAAAATACACATCATTTTAACACGATACAAAGCTGGTAATTTTTGGCACCTCATTTATTTTGCGCAATTTAGATCCAAGGGTTAATTAAGTATTTTTCTGCTGTTGTGCTCAGTAAAAAACACATCATTTTAACATGCTACAAAGCTGGTAATTTTTGGCACCTCATTTCTTTTGCGCAGTTTAGATCCAAGGGTTAATTAAGCGTTTTTCTGCTGTTGTAGTCAGTAAAATAAACGGTGTTTTTCAACGCCAAAGAAAATTTTTTGCCTGTACCATAAATCATACCGAAGGTTAATTTAATTTTTTTCTGCTGTTGTGGTCAGCAAAATACACGTCGTTTTAACACGCTACAAAGCTGGTAATGTTTGGCACCTCATTTCTTTTTAGCAATTTAGATCCAAGGGTTAATTAAGTGTTTTTCTGGTGTTGTGGTCAGTAAAATACATGTCGTTTAACACGCTACATAGCTGGTAATTAGTGTTGAGCGATTTTTATCGACAAAGTTGAAATCGGCAAGGTTTTTATGGTGATCGAAATTTCCAGATCATGCGATAATTAAGGTTAAAAATCTGTGCATCATCTATTAAGATCGCGCTTTTTCGGCGCTTCCTGTAATTTTGGTGGCCAGCAAATCAGATTACAGAATAGAGCAGGGTGAGATGTGTTGCGACGTCATGACTGGGATGTGTATGTTTCGATTGGCTGGAAAATCACATGACCTCGTTTTACATAGAACAGCGTTTCCTGTTTCAGCCTCAGTGTCTCTCAGCGTCTCATAGGGATAGGACCTGCGTTCTGCCTGTGGCCAAACAGCTCAGCGAAATTAGTCTATTTCTGCACAGAGAAACCTCTACTATTAGCTGTGATCCTTCCAATTTAGTTAGATTAGGGATTTGAAACATTTTATGTAGTTTAGCTAGAGAATTTTAAAGCAGAATCTACCACTGTAAATTCACGGCGGTGGAAACGGGGGGGGGGGGGGGAGGGTCACGCGGGGGAACACAGACAAGCTCTATCTATAAAGAACACTGGATAAAGTTCACCAAGACTTAGTGTAGACATTGTAGTGGAATATCTTTATTATTAACAGTTTGCTATTGAAATATTCCTGGATATTGGGGGAGCCTGAAAATTATATTGGATAAACATCATTTCTAGTAAAATGCAGGTCTCTTTGTTAGCTGCAAAATCCACTTTTATTAT
>JAODAL010024663.1:0-60116 GCA_025379985.1 Phyllomedusa bahiana | reverse complement strand
TATCACTACATTCCCCTTCAGTTTTTTGGTCAGTTTTGCTCTCTTAAGTGCCCAGGGAATTTTAGAGTGAAGCGATTCTAAGAGCGGCGGCAGTCATCTGCATGTCATACTAAAACACAACATTGTATGAAGACCATACCAAGCTCCATCTGCATATTTAAGCATGGCACAATGTTCTACAGCATCCTGCAGGGTCTGTGCAGCCTGGAAATAGCTGTTTTTTAACATGATTCGCCACGAAGTAATTTGGAACGAAGTTATTTTTTGCCGAGAAATCCGGCGAAGTGAACGAACCGAATTTCGGGAAATTCGCCCATCTCTACTGTCAACCCTTGTCCTTCTCTCTGAAACTCTCCAGAATGCACATTCTGTGTGAAACAAATTTGTCTATATTTATGACCTTTTCATTTCACATAATCTATCCTTCCTGAGTCTGATAGAACATTGGCTGCAGTGATGTAGCTAATGAGGGGTGGTGCGTCTCCTAATGCTCGTCCTGGGTGGCACTTCAGTGATGTGGAGTGAAGAGGAGCGCAGCTGCACCTCAGTATACCTTAGTACTTCAGTACTTTAGTCCAGGTTCTAAAGTCAACAGCCCTCGCGTGCCACCTTTGCCCTGGTGCCGGCCCCTGACACATGATCAGGCAGCGATCATCCCAGACAGGCAGCTCCTTAACCTCTAACTGCCACAGCTAGTTTTGACCTTTCTGTCAGACCCCATTTTATTTAAATCTGACGTGTCAATTTTTGTGGGAAAAACTTTTTGATACTTTTACCTATCCATGAGATTTAGAGAATGTTTTCTCATGATACATTGTAAGAAATTTTGGTCCTTAAAATACTTGTTTACTTAAAAATATTGTTAAAAATATCAAAATGTTGTGAAAATGTAGAAAAATTTGCCATTTTCAAAGTTCAAAAATTTCTGCATGTAAGACATATATACTATACAAAATAATTTATAACTAGCATCTACCATATGTCTTATTTTTTAAGTGCCTTTTTATTTTTTATTGCATTAAGGGGCTTGAAGTTTAATAGTAATTTTTCACATTTTCAAGAAAATTTGCAACATAGATTTTTTTTAAGGACCAGTCCAGTTTTGACATGGCCTTGAGATGCCTGTACGTTAGACTCCCCCATAAGCAACTTCATATAAGAAACTACACCCTTTAAAGTATTCAAAACAGCATTTATTAAGTTTGTTAACCATTCAGTATTTCAAAGAAATTAATTTTACATTCTTTTGCAGATTTCAGTATTTATCTATTTTTCAGTGGAACACGTTACCAAGGAAATGCATGGAATATGAGGAGCATCTACTGGACTTTGGGATCTCATTTTCATTATGGATTTTCTTTACGTGATATTTCAGGTTTGAGGACACCCTAAGGTGCTAAATGTTAATAAACATCCCTAACATCCCTAATAAGACCACATATTGGAAAAACTACACCTCTTAAGGAATATATCCAGGGGTGTAGTGAGTATTTTGACCCCATAGGTGTTTCAAAAATTTTGTAAGCGTTCAGCTTTGAAAATGAAAAAAAATGTTCCAACAGTTTGCAATTTTAGGTGAAAATGCTAAAATATTACAACGAATCTTGGAAAAAAAACACTCCCAACATATGAGACCCACATATTTTCAAGTTCAGTAATACCCTCCATGTAAACTGCTGTATGGGCGCAAGCCAGGGTGAGAATTGGAGCGAGCACTATTTGGCTTTTGGAATGCAGATTTTGGTGGGTGCCATGTCACATTTGCAAAGCCCCCAAAGCACCAGAACAGGTGAAACCTTCCAGAAGTGTACACATCTTGGATTTAACATCCATCAGGGTAATCATCTATGGGTGTATTGTGCATTTTGGGCGCACAGGTGTACCACAAGTTTTTAAACATTTCAATGGCAGAGTTATTTAGACTTTCACCGAACTGCTAATACTCTTGTATATCAGGGCCTCCCTGCTCCCGTAACAACGTACCAACCATATAACAGTTACAAGAGTGATAAAAGTAAAAATCTTTTTATTGAAACAACATATTCATTAAAATATGTAACTCATTGTGCAAATAAATTGCTACGTGCGTTTTTTCATAGTCCGTAGCAAGCAGTCAGTCCTTTTCTTTTATGTTTCAATGCTTAGACTCCAATGGCGTACACTTGAATCCAAACGCCAAGTAATGGAGCATGTAAACAGACAGACGGAGCCGGTAGAGCCGTTCCACAAGTTTTTAGCATTAGGCTATGAAAATGAAAGGAAAAAATGCAGTTCAGTCATTGTTTTTTTTGGTTTCATATTTACAGCATTTGTAGTGCGGAATATATGACAGGAAAACTTTACTATGTAGTTGGTACAATTACAATGATATAGATTTTATATAGTTTTTTTATGTTTTATTATTTTTACACAATAGAAATGCATTTGTATTAAAATGCATTTTTATGTCATCATAGTCTGACAACCATAACTTTTTTATTTACTGTATACAGAGTTATTATTTGTGGGATGAGTTGCTATTTTCATTGGTACCATTATGGGTTTTATATGACATTTTAATCCCTTTTTATCAAGGTTTTTGGGATGTGGGATGAACCAAATACAGCAATCCTTGTAGTGTTTTCACTTTTTTACAGTGGTCACCTTGTAGTATAAATGACATGCTAGCTTTACTCAATTACAGTGATCCAATTTGTATTTTTTTTTTATTTTAATACAATAAAAACACTTTTATTCAAACGACAAACATGTTTTTGCAATGCCATAGTCTGAGAGCCATAACTTTTTATTTTTCTATTTACAGAGATATGTAGGAGCTTGTTTTTTGCAGGCTGAGTTTTTGTTTTTATTGGTACCATTTCTGAGGGGAAAGGACTTTTTGATTGCTCTTAAATCCTTTTTTGGAAGGCAAGGTGAAGATAATACTGCAATCCTGGTAGTGTTTTTATTTTTAATAGCGCTCACTGTGCAGTATATGTGACATGTCAGTTTCACTCAGTGGGTTAATATGAAGATGGTAATATCCAATTTATATAGTTTTTTTGTGTAGTAGAACTTGAAACAAAGTGTTTTTATTATGTAAAACATTATTTATGCATCACTATTTTCAGATAGCCATAACTTTTTGTATTTTTTCATATACAGAGGCTTATTTTTTGCAGGATTAACTGACATTTTCAGTCTCACTATCATGGTGTTTATATGTCATTTTGATCGCTTTTTATTTTTATTTAAATGTGACAAATTTATAGGCTAGGTTGATATGCATGCAGAGATGTTTTTGATTTTTTTTGGAGCAACTGGTGTTTGTAAAGGGGAAAAAGCGGTGTATGTTTTTTAATTTTTTTTTTACTTTTTCACATATCTCTTTACTTGTCCCCATAGAGGACTTGTATCAGTGATTTTCAGATCACTGTTACAATGCATAACAGTACTGCTGTGCATTGTAACTCTCAATCACTATGCCTGGCTGTATCCTCAGAGCACGGCCGGGTGTAATGAAGTCACAAGCAGCCCAGAAGTCTTTCTTAGGCTTCCGGGTTGCAAGGGAGAGGATTGGCAGCCATGATTGCATTGTGGTGATGCCGATGCAGACTCTCTCCCTCTGTCTTTCCCTTAGCTGCCATAATCGCGGTTGACCGTGGCAGCTAAGGGGTTAATCACTCGCAACCAGAGTGACAGAAAAGGGCACACCTACTACAATTAACTTTGTAATGGCTCTGGAAGAAAGATAATTTAGGGTTTTGCAGTTTCTTAGCTTTTTTGAACTTTCGATAGCTTATTCAGCCTCCAGGAGAGCTGGGATATACCACCAAACTGTACCTGAACCTAAACCATTACACTACAACCAATACTTCCACCATACAGTGATTATATTCTGCAGACTTTATTTTACCTCCAGACAACAATCTCATCGTGGTAGATATCAGTGTATATAGGCTCTGCAGAGTGTACATTACTGCCATACAGTGATCATATAGTGGTAGAAACCAGTGTACACAGGCTCTGCAAATGTTTAAGTGATTACAGTTCAGTTACATCTAGGTGCTCATCGGAGACATCTTCTATGAATTGAGTTTTTCTCTTTCCCTTTTCTTCTCCATCCTGTCCAGGCCTCCATGATGACTTCTCCCGACCAAGACTCGTCCCTGAAAAATTTGCCACACAAACATCTTGGAATACTATTTTTTCAGCAATTCCCTACTTGTGGCCAACTCTGTACAAACTCCATACAAAGTGATAGGTGGGGTGGTTATAGGGTGATAGGTGGAGGGAAGTGATAGGTGAAGGTGAGGCGACTCATGATGCTGCCTGATGCCACTAGAATTTAAAGAACCTCCTGTAGCCAGCTGACTGCAGGATGTTCGCTGCCTCCCGGGAGTGCGGGAGCTATCCCCTATTGGCGGGAGCCTTCCAGGCGTTCTGGGAGGGTTGACAAGTATGGATATACAGCTGGTTCCATGCTGCGATCATGCAGGCCCCCCTTATGAGCCCACACGATGTCCAGGACGTACCCATACATCCAGTTGTGGAAACACCTTTCCGGCTAGAGTGCATAGGTACGTCCAATGTCAGCAAGGGGTTAATATGCAGCATTAGAACAAGCTCAGTTTGTAAAGGTAATTTAAAAGACTGCCACGGTGGAGAGGCGCAATCGAGGCTTATACCAACACACAAGCAGGGACATTGTAAAATGCTCAATATATTTACGGTGTGCCTGTAATGTACAGTAAATGTGTATTCATAATGCATACATGTTACAGGCTGAGGCACACCAGTCAGCCTCATGTAATATCATGTATACACTTTACAGGCACACTTTATACACATAACATGTAAAGTGTGCTTCAGTCTGTAATGTGTATGCATTATGCTACATGAGGTTGGCTGGTGTGGCAGACATGCTAGTGCTTATAGTTCCTCAGTTGTGAACTAGCAAGTACCAGCATACCACACTATATATTTTTCAAGACCTAAAGCATATCTAGTGTGGTATGCTGGTACTTTAAATTCCACAGCAACTGCAGTGGAACTACAAGTACCAGCATTCCTGCAACATCAGCCAGTGTGAAAGTGAGAAGGGCAGCAAAACCAGGGAGAGTCCCTGGGGGGCGGCAATAGCTCTAGCTATGCTTCTGACTGGCTGCCGTCCTCCAATACTTCTGTGCTCTTTTTTGGCGGTTTTCTTAAGGTGGTTTTACATCATCTTCCCTTCTTTTAAGATTCACATCTTCTCCCAATCCGACATTCAAGTGGCTGAAGTCTACTGATCACCAGGCTCTGCAACCGCCTTTTTCAAGCACTTAACCCTGTGGCTCCTGCGCTTCCTACAGCTGTGCGCTCCATGCTGTACATTGCTGTACAATGCACAAGGAAGTGACACCATCAGGCCACCTGCTTAGCTTCCTGTCCTAGGCCCCAAGCCTAAAACAGCAGGCTTGGGGTTGGTAGCAGACAGAGACACCGGGGTAGCATGGAAAGGTAAGTACTTAACTACAGGAGGCCCTAAACTACCTAGCCTACAGGGGCCCTAATCTACATGCAGGGGCTCTAAGCTGGCTCACCTACAGGGAGCCCTAAGCTACCTAGCTACCCACAAAGGGCCCTAAGCTACCTAACCTACAGAGGTCCCTAAGTTACCTAGATCCCCACAGGGGGCCCTAAGCTACCTAGCTACAGCCCAGGGGCCCCAATGTACCTATCTACCACCTGGGGGCCTCAACGTACCTTCATACCAAATGGGGGACTCCTTATCTTCCTGCCCAACTACTAGGGGGCCCATAAGTACCAGGGGGTAATTATTACTATTTGGGCCACTATGGATGGGGAGTTTGTACATGGTGGGCACACAGTTGCAAAAATTATAAAAAGTGAGGAGTCTTAGGTGTTTGCGTTGTAAGTTCTGCAGGGACTAGTGGTGGACGGGAGAAGTCATCATGGTGGTATGGACCGAATGGAGAAGAAACGGAACAGTGAACAACTCATCAGAAAAGACGTCATCTGTGAGGCCTTAACTGTAAGTAAACTGTTTGCAAAGCACCTGTGTACCTGGTACCTACCTCATAAAACATACATATACTTGTAGTTTTGTTACTTGATATGCTTAATCCACCCTGTGTAACCAGGGTTCCTCTTCACCGCCACGCCAATGCTATTTATACACAACTGCACAGTGTACCATCATTTTTGCAAACATACTTTCATAATTTATTCCTATTCACAATATATATATATATATATATATATATATATATATATATATATATATACATACACAAAAATACTTGCGATTTATTGCATAGTTCATAATTAAGCACATCCAACGACATTAACTTTCTGCATATTATATCTTCACATAACGTGTAGCCAGAAGGTAGAAAACAGACAGGCGGCCAGCCGCACAGGTGTGCGACGTTTCGAGGCAATAGTCCGCCTCTTTCTCAAGCCCACCCCCATGCAGCATTTCCCATGTTTAAATACCTAACCATTCTACTTTAACCCTATTGTTACCTTATCTATAAATATCTTACAAAAATACTTTAAAATTCAAATGCTCATTCATTCCTTTAGGAGCCAAGGTTTGCATATTATACTGTATATCCATTTTGCTTCCTTTTTTAAAAGGCATGTTTTTACATTCTCCTGTTGATATGACTCAATGTCCTCTAAAACACCCCAGCGTAAATCTAATACATTCTGCTTATGCTCTAAAAAATGTCACGCCACTGAACTTTCTCCAAACTTTTTCCTATTCTCCTCTTGAGACTGAACTATACTATCCGTTCTAATGGCTATTCTGATAGCCGAACGATGTTCGTTGATCCGCACCTTAACGCATCAAGAGGTCTGGCCGATATACCCCATACCACAAGGGCATTTTTAAAAATAAACTACCAATTTTGTATCGCATGTAAAGAAACCATTTATCCTAATCTTGTATCCTAAGGTAGGATGGTTGACATATGATCTTTTTATAATACTATTCCAGTTTTGGCAACCCAAACGGCGAAAAGTTCTCTTTTGAGGAGTTTTTAAAAACCTTTGTCGTCCTATCACTGGTGACTTCACATCTGAAGAAGCAATTTGTTTACCTATAGTTTTTACTCTACGATATACAAAAATGGAGGTTCACTAAATAGATAGCCATTCTTTGCATCACTTGCAAGGATATGCCAATGTTTCATTATAGAATTTTTAATTATCAAACTATGCCTATCATAATTACTCACAAATGTAAATCGATCTTTATTCTCCTTCTTCTTACCCTTATCTAACAACTGTGCCCTATCTAATCTTGCTACTTCCCTAGCAATATTTTGCAATTCTTCTTTTGCATAACCTCGAGTAACAAACTTGTTAATCAACTTACTTGCTTATTCTTCATAGAGACTATCATTAGATCAAATCCTACGTGCGCGGATAAACTGGCTTTTCACTATTCTCACGAACGTTCGAGAAGCAGGTTGGCTATTCCTATGTAACCCATTATTGCGCTCTACAGGTTTTGTATATAATGTAGTCTGTATTGTACTTCCCACTCTCCTAACTTCCACATCACCCTACCCTTGTAGTAGTGCATCACTTAATATCTCATCTATCTGTCTAGCAATGTCCTTAGTAGGATCTGATTCTAAACTACTATAAACTAACGTCTCTGCTAGTTGTTTCATTGCTTCTTGCATATATTGACTAGTATCTAATTACCGTAGATCCACCCTTGTCTGCCTTTCTTATTGTAAGGGAACTACTGTATCTCTTTACAATTGTAACATCGCCTGTTTTTCTTCATATGTCAACCTATCGTCATTCGATCTCATGGTATCTACCTGGTATCTACCACCATAGGGTCACTGTATGGAGGAAATATTAGACTTTGTGTAATGGCTTATATTCAGTAACAGTATTGCAGTAAAATTCACTATATGGTGGAGGTATGTGGTAATGATGTGGCAGTATTATTAGGAGCTTGTATATTGTTGTTATTTGGTGATATTGATCTTTTAATGCTGATTTGTTCAGTAACATTATAGTGGTGCTAGTCAGTATATGGTTTGCTATTTGTCAGTATCTTTTGGTCTTTGTATATTGTTGTTTGGCAATTTTGATCTGGGTATGCTTGTTCGGTCAGTAACACTGTAGTGGTGACACGTGGTGATCATGTGGTGGTATTTTCTGGCCCTTGCATACATACGGAGCCACAAAATACAGATAAACTGTACGTTGTAAAATCCAACAAGAACTAAAAACAAAAATAATGGCACAATTGCATTCTTTTTTCTTGTGACCCCAGATTTTTTTTTTCTTTTGCCGGGGGGTGGGGGAGGAAGGATGGAGAAGTAGGGTGGGTGGTTGCAGGCCGGGGCGTGGCAGAGGAGCCAGGGGAAGAGTGGTTGAGGCAACTGGGGGGGCGGAGTGCTGTGCGGTGGGTTGGCAGAGGGGGGGCCCAGACGCTCAGGCTGTATGGCGGCCTTGTGTACACTTGGCTATGATCAATAGGGGTCTCAGTGCTAAACTAACTGTGAGTATCCTACAAAATTAGTTACTTCATATACTTTGGGTATGAAAAGGATGGCATATTGTTCAAGCAGGACTATGGCCAGAAGCATATGTCAAGATTGAAGAAGAAATGGTTCAATGACAATTAATTTTGCTGGAGTTGCTGGATTGGCCCCATAATCCCCAGGCCTCAACCCATTTGTACAATTGTTGGTAGAGTTGAAGAAAAAGCTGTATTCATAACCAAGTGAGAGGACCAATATGCACCAACACAGGGAACATTTAGAAGAGACTTGCAATCAGATTTGGTCAAGACATGTATGAATCTCATCTAGGGAATTTCCTGAAGGATTCAGGCAGTTTTTAAACCCAAAGGGGGATACATAAAATACTAACAAAATAATAAAAATGAAAATGAACATTTAGATTTTTAGGAGCAAAACAGTAATAATGTAGTTAAAGGGGTTTTCTTGCTACAAAGATTATTATTATTATTATTATATCGCAGATTATGGGGAGAGTAAAAATAAGCACTTTTGTATTTGGCTTGCATTACCTAAGTTACTTAGTATAGCAGATATGAGCTTTACTGAGCATCAATAGCTATTTTTTGCAACTGCTAATTGGGACACGCCCCCTTTTCTGTGATTGGCTGGCTGACATTTCGTTCAGCCTGTTGGGACACGCCCCCGGTTGGATTCTGCCACTGGACATGCCCCCTGCACTGTGATTGGCTGACTGACATGTCATTCAGTCTGTTGGGATACGCCCCCAGACAGGAAATGCCCCGGACACGGCTCCTGTGTTGTGATTGGCTGCCAGCACACTCTGTTTTTACTCCCCTCTGAGCTGTTAAAACCAAAAGTAAAACCAGCTATCTGAAAGGACTGCTGGCTGTATACTCATCTCCCAGCTCTAAGGTGAACGACCTGGCTAATTACTGACGGTTTAACTCATAGATCCCTTCATATAACACAGTCTTATGTCCTGTGTTCCCTCCATATAACACAGTCACACAGTCTCTTGCCCGATAACAGAGGGGGAGGAGTGAGGAGAGGGCAGTGTGCACTCCTCACATGTGTTTCATCAGTTCAGGTTGTGTGTATGTAAGAATACTGGGTTGCCACTCTTTTAGGTTATTTTGAATAGCGGGGAGAGCCGATGTGGGACTCTGTGTACCGGCGTACAAATAAAGACAAAAGACACTTGCTGACTGGGAGAACTGTGGCTTTACTTTCCTTGTCTTCCAACAATGACGAATGCAGAACACTCTTGTCGCTCGTATAGAGAATCATGCAGCACTTGCAGCTTCACTCACACGCCCAGAAGCACCCGAGGGTGCTATCCTCCAAGCCTACCTCACTGCTGTTTTTAACCTGACTTGCATAAGTGGCTTTTTCCACTCTGTCCAGGTTGGCTACTCCTGCTGCTGCCTTTGAGGACCCTTGTGGCCCCTTCTCCTATATGCTGCGGCCGGAAGACAGGTTTCGGCCCCGGCTACATCCCGGCTTGCTTGCTGTCAAACACTGGAACTATTTACAAAGTATTTTAAGGCTTCCTAGCCTTCTCCTTTCCTTTCAAGGAAAATCTGCCACCCCGCATTCACAGCCGGGATGAGGGTGTCCTGCTCCTATCTGCATCCTCAGTGCAGACTCCAGCAGAATCTCCAACAGACTGACTCTAAAACTACATTTCTCCCTAGATAACTTTGAATCCCCCGCAACTGGCAGCTAGCCCCCCTTCCGCTCCACAGAGACTCAGCTCCCTATTGGCTGGAAGGGTATGACACCACTGTTACCGGGCAGACTAAATCTGTGAACAACTTCTATGTTAATCTATAGCCACTAAAACTAACATTCCTATTACTGCTATACCTAAGACTCTATAATACACTCACACTGCTTTCCTAAATAAAGATAACTAAAGCTTTTACACACCTCACATGTATAACTGGTTATAGCACAGCAAGGAGCTTGTGGAGCCAGCCTGAAGCTGAAGGCTCTGCAGACGCATGACAACACTGTAGGAGGCTGCATAACTGTCCTCTACAGACAACCTTCCCCGGCTTCACACAGAATGATGATGTCACAGCTCTTCATTGAGGAGAGACATGCCTCCTGGCAGGAGAGACAGCCTGCTGAGAGAAGAGACTCGCCCCTGGATTTCAAATTCAATCTCATAGAATTAGCTGAAGAGCACAAACACTTCAAATGATAAAACCCCTCATTTCAAACGGAAAATATCTGCATTACTAAGCATATGCTATATACTGTAGTTGCAGAACAAATTTATGTATAAGATAGCCAGATGATGATTGTCTATAAAATGATGGTAGGCTCAAAATGTAGCTCATGGTGAGATATGGAGCCTGAAAGTCAAAAGTTCTTTTTGCTTGCCAGTATAGGCACAGTCAGCTAGGGGCTAGGGAAGTACCAACACAGCCTGCCGCATAAAGGGTCCAGAGCATTCTGAACATTCAGAGACAGGGCACAGGAATTGAGGGCAAATGCATTTGATTCCCATGACTGAGCAGTCTTAGTGGAGCAGAGCACAACTGGCACTCTCCTTCGCAATTCACCATGGTATGCCTAAGGCCTTAGGCCCTAAGTCTACCAGGCGCCGGCCCTCAGTGCTGACGTGGGTGGCGCGATGATGTCATATCATCGTCAGGTCTAAGTCGGGCTCATCTTGGAGTGATGTGAATTAATTTTTTTTTCTTTCTTTTTTTTACTAATGGGGCCCTACCTACCTATGGGGCCCACTTATAGCCTAGCTACCTACCTATGTGGAGCCTATCTGCAGCCTGCCTACCTACTTAGCTACTTCAAGCCCACATACCTGTGTGGGACCTCCCCATAGCCTAGCTAGCTACCTATGTGGAGCCCACCTACAGCATACCTACCTAGCTACCTCAGGCCCACCTACAGCCTACCTATCTACAAGGGGCCTTCCTACAGCCTACATAATGTCCTAGGTATCTGGCGCCTAAGTACTGCATACCTACTGGGGCCCCCCTACAGACTTACTACCTGGGACACATTTACCTAGCTACCTGAGGCCCACCTACAGCCTATCGATGGGGAGCCCACCTACAGCCTACCTACCTGTGGCCCACTTACAGCCTGCATACCTACAGCTTACCTACGTAGGCATGCCAACCTAATTAGTGCCTAAAAACCTTCCTAATGGGGGTCTGCCTACCTGATGATATGTTTCTGAGCGGTACAGGCTAGTGTTGATCGAACCGTTTGAGAAAAGTTAAGTTCATGTCGAACTTGATTTTTTAGAATGCAAACCAAACTTTTTACGGTTCCTTTGAGTAAATGTTTGTGTTTGACATGCGCATTTGACGTGCCAGTTTTTGTTTCATCTTTAACTGCTTCCTACACTTTTGGGGGGCACCCAATCCGTGCAGAGCACTGTCAAAAATGTAATCGCTTAGGTGTAGGGCTCTCATTGGTTGCGAATCACATGGTGGCAATTGACAAAGAGGGCGTGTCCCCCAAAACGTCGTGCAGTCTTTCACAGCCCCGCAAGATGACTGGAAGTGTTGTCCGCCGCTTGAGATATGTGTTGCTCAGAATGAGCGCCTACAATTTTGAACTCTAACATCTAGTGCTGCCGAAAACCACGCTGAAGTCTACTTAAGGACTACAAAAACTGCAAGTTGTTTATTGTATTACCAATTCGATATATGTGCTACCACTTCGTTGACTGTTATTATAAGTCTAAAGGAGCAATAAAAGTTTGTGAAATAATAGAAAATTGGAATATTTCATAGTGAATAACTACTATATTTAAAGTTTGTGCTAAAATCACATGACCATGTTATGTATATTTCACTGTATTGCCTTGTGTACACCATTTCCAGTTCACTATACTGCACAGTCTGCTCTCTCTCTGCTTACTTGCATGCATGCAGGCACAAGATTTGTTTCTTAGGGATTTCAGAGAGTAAAAGCTGCTATTTAGATTAGTTAGGTAGTTAGTTAGGGGGTATAAAACAAGCTTAGGGAAGCATAGACAGCAATAGTTAGGGAGTTTTGTATTGCTGGCTGCATCTTTCCCACACCCTGAGGCTGTTATTTGGCGACATTTGCAGTTGGTTGCTGAAAATAGTGGTTGGTTGCTGAAAATTATTCTGATTGAAGAAAAGTTCATTTTTGCAGTTTTGAGGGTTCAGTTATTGCATAACACACTGTTACCAAATCTCCTGTAGAAAGAAATTTATTTCAAATAGTGGTTGTTTGTTGAAAATTATTTTGAGTGGAAAAAGTTCATTTATGCAGTTTTGGGGGTTCAGTTTACTGTCATGGATGTTAATTACAGCTTCTCCTTACCTGTATAGGTATAAAAATTAACCCGAACATCTTCTCTCATTGACTTTAGTGTGGTTCGAGTTCAAATCGAACCTCGAACTGAATGCCTCTAAGTTCAAAGTTCAACTCGAACTTTTCAGGATTCGTTCATCACTAGTACAGGCCATAGCTGTAGCACAGTTTCCAGGGGTTAGTCCTCTGTTCCTCCGCACTCCTCTAAGAGACTGTGCCTCTAAGCTATGGTCTGGACCTGGAGCCACCATTAGTGCAGTACATCTAGTACTGCCTTATGGGGCCCGGTCACTCTGTGAAAAAGGGGGAGCCCACGGCCGCTGGCTGCTACCTCCCCCTTGCCACACAATTTAGATAGAGAGAACAGGGCTGTGGCCTGTTCTTTCTACCTTATAGGTTTTCTCAATTGTATGTCCGTCCTTGCAACACGCATACAATTGAGATGAACTGGAGGCCCGTATCTAACTACCTACCTACTGTGGGCCCGTATCTACCTACCTACCTACTGGGGGGCCCTATATACCTAACTATGAACTCGGGGTCGTGCTACCTACCTACATACTGAGAGCCCATGTCTTCCTACCTACTGGAGGCCCATATCTACCTACCTATTGGGGGGCCATCTATCTACTTACCTACTTACCTGGTGGGCCCTACTTACCTATTGAGGGCCAGTATTTACCTACCTACCTAGTGGGGGGTTCCTATCTACCTAACTTCCTACTGGGGGGCTCTAAATACATACCTATCTTCAGGGGGCTCTCTATAAATACCTGCAAAAGGGGGACCTATATATCCATTTAACTACTAGGAGCCCTATATAACTAACTACTTATGGTGGGGACTATATACTTACCTACCTAACTACCAGGGCACCAAGTGGGTAATTGTTAAGATTTGGGGCAATATGGATGGGGAGTTTGTTCATAGGAAGAGCACAAGTGGGAAGATGAGAAAAAAGTGAGGAGTTTCAGGTGTTTGTGTTGTAAACTATGCAGGGACAAGTGGTGGCTGCGAGAAGTCATCATCTTGGTCTGGACCGGATGGAGAAGAAAAGGGTAAGTAAACAAATCATCAGACAAGACATCATCTGTGAATCACTAAATGTAACTGCACTTTGCAGAACACCTGTGGGCCCCTGTATCTATGACTATATTGTCACTGTATGGTGGACATATTGATCTTGGTGTAATGGTTTATATTCAGTAACAGTATGGTGGAATTGTTGTTTGACAATATTGCTCTGGGAATATTGGTTTGGTCACTAACATTATAGTGGTAACACGCGGTATGTGACGGCCCTTGTATACGCACTGACCCGCACAATAAAGATAAACTGTAAAATGCAGCAAGAGCTAAATACAAAATCAATGGTACAATCACATTTTTTTTTCTTGTTCACCCTAGGGAGGCATGGTGGCAGGAAGGAGGGGACCTAGATATTGCCGCTGTATGGAGCCCTTAATTTCTGATAGCAGCTCTGCCTGTACCCACTCTCCCACTCCTGGGGAGTTTGTACAGAAGTGGGGGACAGTGAAGGAGCTGCTGGAAATGTGAGGATTCTAAGATTTTTTTTGTTCAAATATGCAGGGACAAGTGGTGCTGGCTGGGAGAAGTCATCATGGCGGACTGGACCAGATGCATAACAAAACGTAAAGTTAACAACTCGTCAGAGAAACCTCATCTGTGAGTCGCAAGATGTAACTGCAGTGTAATCACTTATATGTCTGCAGAGTCTGTGTAAACTGGTGTCTACCACTATATGGTCATTGAATGGAGGTGATATATAGTCTTCAGAGCCTGTGTACACTGGAATCTACCACTATATGCTCACTGCATGGGGATAATATACATTCTGCAGAGTCTGTGTACAATGGTGTCTACCACTATATCGTCAATGTATGGGGATAATATACAGTCTGCAGAGCTGTATAAATTGGTATCTGAGACAATTTGATCACTATATGGCGGTAATATTGGTCATTGTATACTGATCTTTATTCAGTAATAGTATAGTGGTACTATTCAGTCACTATGTGGTGGTAATTTGCAGTCATGTTGTGATGGTATATCCGGGTCCTTATATCGTAGTGTCATTGGTAATGTTGGTCTTTGTATAGTGTGATTTGTTTGATAGCAGTATGATGGTGATATGTGTAGTGAGGTATTTGCTCCCTATATTATCTAGTAACTACATGATTATTATTAAGAGGTCCAGGTAAATGTTTGTGGTCAGGGGGAGGGCATCCAAAAGTTTGCTGTCGGTCCCAGGCTTCTCAGGCTACACCCCTGGGTATAGTAATGTTCTACAGGACCTTAACAACTGCCCACTGATGTATTGTCCTATCCAGTAAGAAGTCATGTAAGCAGTCTGAAATTTCCCAAGTAACAGGGCAATGATTAGACAACCAAGATCTGCCTTCAACCCCCTACTGTTTATGCTTTGTAGTGATGAGCGAACCCTAAAAAGTTCGGGTTTGAGTCGAATTGCGAACTTTAAGAAGTAGAACTCGAATTTCGAACCCCATTAAAGTCAATGGGAGATGATGTTCAGGTTAATTTTTATACCTATACAGGTGAGAAGAAGCTGCAATTACCATCCATAACAGTAAACTGGACACGGGGAACAACTTAGTGAAGAAAAATTGGCTCTAAGATTGACAGAAAAAAATGAGAGGCCAAAGTACTTCATTCCTTTCAATGGCTAGCGTTAGCGCCTGCTACGCGGCCCCTTTGACACATAAGAAGACACCGGTATTGGAAATGACACATGGTAACTGGCAGGAGCCCCATTTCACTGTTTGCACCAGGGCCCAAGAACTTTAAGTTATGGCTTTGCAGGGTGGACTAGATTAGACATCAGTACCATTGGTGGCAGTGAGAACATGACAGTGGGGAACATGGAGGTTCCGGTTCGACAACATTAGGCAGCAGTACCGTTGGTGGCAGCGAGAACATGGCTATGTGGAACAGCAAGGATCCAGTTCGACTACATTAGGTGGCAGTACCATTGGTGGCAGCGAGAACACCGCAGTGTTGAACATGGAGTTTCCGGTTCCACTACATTAGGCAGCAGTAGCATTGGTGGCAGCGAGAACATGGCAATGGGGAACAGCAAGATTCTGGTTCGACTACATTAGGTGGCAGTACCATTGGTGGCAGCAAAAACATGGCAGTGGGGAACATGGAGGTTCTGGTTCGACAAGATTAGGCGGCAGTACCATTGGTGGCAGCGAGAACATGGCAATGAGGAACATGGGGGTTCCAGTTTTACTAGATTAGACTTCATACAGCAGCCGGCCTTGCCTGGCACACGTCATGAACCTGGTAGTGCAGAAATTTCTCAAGCGCTATCCTGGTTTTGACTGTCGGTTGAGGAAGGCTCGAGGTCTTAGGTCACACTCCCAGCATTGGCACCAAAATAGTCAGCTGGGAGGATGTCTTTGTCAGCAGGACCATTCTGTTTATATTTTTACTGGAACAGGCATTAGGAACTCTGCAGCAGCAGGTCCCAGCAGTGATGGAGGAGGAGGACACAGAACCTTACTCGCCGAGGATGTAGCAGGCCCAACTGTTTCGCAGTTGTATCGGTATTCTTTAGGCGGCGATTCGAGGTCGAGGGTGGATGCAGGAAGGCATTTCAGCTCCCAGAGTAGAGCACATGAGGCTAGCCAGGGTTCTGGTGACGATCAGGATGAGGAAGTGGAGAAGGATGAACAGGCAGGAGTGGACACCACTGGTACTGATTACCCTTTAGTGGTAAGAGATTTTCACAGATTTCAGGAGGAGGAGGAGGAGAAGGAAGAGGAGGAAGATCCCATTAGTGCCCCTCCACCCCAAGGCTTGGGAGATCCTGGCAGCATCTCACACATGAGTGCTTGGATGCTACATTACCTGCAACATGGTCCACACATCAAGGCAACAGTGATTGCTGGGTGGCCACCCTTCTTAATCAAAGTTACAAGACAAAAGTCAGCAATTTCCTTCCATCCACAGAAATTGACAGCAGGATGCATGAATTTGAGACAGTGCTCATTGACCAATTCGAGACATCTTTTGTGACTTCTTCACATACTACGATCACGGTGGAATAACGTCAGCAGCTTGGCAGCAGTAGAATGGCATGTAGCCGCAGCAGCAGACAGTGTGGCATAACCCTACTGGATGACATTTGGCAATCGATTGTTACCACCTCACCAATGCCTGTAAGGCAGGGCAGCATTCAGACACACAGAGACCACCTTAAGACCATGGTCCATGACTACCTGGGGCTTCACATCAATGTTTCTGGACCCATTCAACTTCTGGGTGTCCAAACTGGATGAATGGTCTGAGCTTGCTTGTCATGTCATAGAAGTTTTATCTTGCTCAGCAGCCAGCGTTATCTTGAAACGCACATTCAGCACAGCTGGCGGGGTGATAACTGACATTATTGACATAACTGTCATCTTTTCAGCCATTTGTAGAGGTTCCCCACTGCCATGTTCTCACTGCCACCAATGGTACTTCTGTCTAATCTAGTCCGCGGCACCTTGTATAGCTATGCCCCGCTTGCAAGCTGTCCTCCTCATCTTTTCAGTTAGCCATTAAAGGAATTTAGTATTTTAGTCTCTTGATTTTTTCTGTCACTCTTAGAGGCCAATTTTTTTCACTACGTTGTTCCACATATCCACCTAATCTTGTTGAACCGGAACCTCACTGTTCCCCATTGCCTAATCTTGTTGAACAGTTGTTGGCGTGATGCTGGTGTGAACCGGTGGTAAGTTGGTGTGCAGTTTTTTATCATCTAATTGTTCCCCTAGCAGTGGGGTATGTGAACTTTTGCTCTGCAATTAGCTCACCTGTCAATTTTTCCCCATTAGCATAAAGGCCAGAGTTGCCAGCTTCTGGGTTCAGTTTAGTCCAGCAATCAAGCCCAAAAAATTGTGGTGTTTTTGAGTAAGTATCGTCCCATTTTTTGTATGTTTTTTTCTGTAAATTGTTAGCATAGGGACTCACAAGACACGAGGAGCCTTGCCGGGGGCTTACAAGCTTGCGAATTGGGGTCCCTATACCAACTAATACCTCATATTTAAAATTTTTCCAGTATGTCATATTTTTTATCTGCCCAACAGTGCTGGGGAGTGGAGGGTGCCTGTACTTTGTGTTGGACACCCAGAAAGTGCTGGGCAGTTGACCTAATCTAATAGTATGGGCGTCACTAATAGGCTGTAAGCAAGCATGGTGCACTACACGTATCTGTATTTATGACACCCTTCTGAATCGCCTTATTTGTATGCAATTGTCGGACCAGCAACCACCCCCCTCATGCACTGAGGGTATGTGATTGGTTTATTTATTGGTATTTTTGAATTAGTGCAATCTCCCCATGCATTATACTTTGGCATTTATGCATGCTGGTGTGAACAGGTGTTAAGTTGGAGTGCAGTTTTTTATCATCTAAGGTTATGTTCACACAGCTGATTTTGGGACGGATTTCAGTCTGTATAGCAAGCCGTACTGCACGCAAATACGGCTGAAATCCGTCCCTGTCATTATGGTAATCCACAGTTCTCATAGAGAACTATGGATTCCGTCTCCTCTCCCTGCTCGCGAAATAAGGCGGGATACACGCCTTGGATAATGAAAGTCTATGGGGCCGGCGAGCTGCCGGGCCCCCACCCCGCCTGTGTACACACGCCGTAATTGCGGGCAAAATCTGTCCCGCAATTATGGCGTGGATCAGCCGTCTGAACATAGCCTAATTGTTTCCCAAGCAGTGTGGTATGTTAGCTTTTGATATGCAATTAGCTGCACATGTCAATTTTTACCGTTTAGAATAAAGGACAGAGTTGCCAGCTTCTGGGATAAGTTTAGACCAGCAATCAAGCTATGAACATGGAACAAAAAATTGTGGTGTTTTTTGAGTAAGTAATGTCCCATTTTTTGTATGTTTTTTCTGGCCTAGCCAGTCTCCAGATCTCAACATCATAGAAAACCTTTGGAAGGAGTTGAAAGTCTGTGTTGGCCAGCGACAGCCCCAAAACCTCATTGCTCTAGAGAAGATCTGCATGGAGGAATGGGCCAACATACCAGCAACAGTGTGTGCCAACCTTGTGAAGACTTACAAAAAATATTTGACCTCTGTCATTGCAAACAAAGGATATATAACAAAGTTTTGAGATGAACTTTTGTTATTGACCAAATACTTATTTTCCACCCTAATAAATTCTTTCCAAATCAGTCAAATAAATTTTTGGATTTGTTTTCTCATTTTGTCTCTCATAGTTGAGTTCTATCTATGATGTCAATTACAGGCCTCTCTCATCTTTTTAAGTGGGAGAACTTGCACAATCGATGGCTGACTAAATACTTTTTTTCCCCCATCTATATGTGGATCACAAAAATGCTCTGATATATTTCAGCGTTACGTGGACTTAAAATCTGGCAAAATTACACGTTGAGTAAGATTTAGTAACAGAGAGAACTCTATTTCCTGGATATATATCTGTATGACAATAACACATGGTATATTTGAAAGGTATTTCACCCCCAAAACTGACAAAAATGTACTTTTCTCCACGCAGTATGATTTTCACCAACCAACCACTATTTAAAATATTTCTTTGCATAGGAGATTTGAAGATGGTGTGTTATACAATTACTGAACCCCCAAAACTGCAAAATTAACCAGAATAATTTACAGCAGACAACCACAAAAATTCTTTCTATGGGAGATTTGGTAACGGTCTGCTATGCAAGAACTCAAGCCACAAAAGTGGAAAAATAGAATTTTCTTCAATTCAAATAGTTTGCAGCATGGAAAAATGAACTTTTGGGCACTAAATAAAACTTTCACCAAGCAGCCACTTTTTGACGTAGATTTCTTTCTATAGAAGATTTGCTAGTGGTGTATATGCAAAAGATGTGCCCCAAAACAGCAAAAATGACCTTTCGGACACTCAAAAAAATTCTCAAGAAGCAATTAGTATTTGAAATAAGATTTCTTTCTGTATTTGCTAACGGTGTCTTCTACAGTAGCTGGACTCTAAAAACAGCAAAAATAACCTTTTTGACACTCAATACAAATTGCAGAAAGCAATCAGTATTTTAAATAGATTTCTTTCCTGCACTGATTGGATGGCCGCAAAAAGTGCAGTAAGCAGCTAAAAGTGAAACTAAAAATGGCGCTTTGAGGGCCTCTGTTGATCACGACCTTTACACGCAGGAACCGTACAAATCTTGGTTTGGCTCGAGTTCTAAAAAATTGAGAAGTTCGACTCAAACTTAACTTTTCTTGAACCGTTCGATCAATGATTTGTCAACCATTGCTCTTATTTCGAACACTCTGCTAATGGCAACTGTGTATCCTTGAAAATATACAAGCCACATAAGTTAGGTATGCTACTGAAAGACATAAAAGATGATTTGGTGTTAAATCTAAACCGTGTCATTTCTTATCATGTTGCCTTTTATGTAAAGCAACATGTTTGTTTATAATTTACCATAGTATAATACAATAAAAATGGCAATAAAAGTTTATAAAATATCCATTTGCTTTATTTTCAGTTGAGAAAAAAATGGACTAGAGCCCAAAATATTGCTTATCTGGGGCATATATGGTTTGAAACAGCAGTTCCTATCACATACTGCATTGCAATCTTCTAATTGCTAGTAAAGGCCCTTATAATGTTAATCTAGCAATTGTTACCTGGTTCTGAAATCTCGAGATCTAAATTTGCCACATAACATTTATCATATTTACATGCTTTAAGTATCTTGCATAAATGATCTGACTCCTGACAACTTTCATTAGATTCTGAAAAAACTAAACAAATGAAGCAATATTTGTATGCAAACTCAATGGACTAAATTGTAAATCATGAGACTCAAAAACTATCCAAGATCATGAGAACACTAAACAAAATTATCTGTTCTCCAAAGTAGCAACCGATATAAATTTGCTGGGATATAAACTAGCATGTGCATCATAAGAAGTGAACTACTCTGTGCTATTCTGACCTTCAGTACCCAGCACTTTCTGAATTACAAGGTATGTATTGGTATTCTATATTAAAAATTGCTTTTTAATTTAGTTTTATGTATATTGTACACAATTTCAAAATGAAGGCTTAAATCATGCTCAATTTGATTTTCAAAGGTTATGCAGTATAATATAAAAAAATAAACATGAAACCAAGCTGATCAGTTTTCCTTAAGTCTAAATGACTTAAGGAAAACTGTCACAGAGAAAGACCTCATTAAATTTGAGTATCCATGAGATGACAATATATACTTAAGGGTGCTCTCACACAGTGCGTTTTTGGTGCATTTTTTGTACAGAAAGGTACAGCAATTGATGCTGTACATTTCTGCACAAAAAAGCATCTAAAAATGCATTAAAAAATGCACCAAAAATGCAGCTGCGTGTGAAAGCACCCTAAAACTAGGTGCTTTGTACTCAATAAAAAGACATACAAATCGTTTGATCCCTTGCAATCCATCTCCCATAGGGGATGTGCTAGAAAACAGTGTGTTCTGTCCTTTTGCTCATATATAGAAGTTCAATGACAATTCAGAGAATACTAAAGAACCCACTGGTATAGTTGTATTAAGGCAGTTTGTGACATAGTAATATAAATATAGTGTTTGGTATATGTGACATAGTAATAAAAATAGATTGACAAGTAATGTAAGCATATTTCAGAGTTTCTAAATCTAATTTTCAGGCAGTGTATTTTACTTTATACAAAATAAGGGGACAATTGATCCTTCTTGGTCAAATAAGTGGTTGTCAGCCATTAATGCCAATTAGTCACTGCCCTGACAATCTAAGTATTTACTCTAAAAGCATATACTACTATAATTCTTTATCATCTAGACTAGAACATGGGTCTTTGTTGGTATTATAGTTTTCATATTACAGAACTCGGGTAGAGGGAGATTAGGGAATGGCTTGAATGATGAATGAAGCAAGGTTTTTGGATTAGAGCTTGATCTAAAATTCACATTAAAAATATGCTTAATTTTGTACAACTGTAAAGATGAAAGTGCCTGCCTTTATATAAGGCCTGGTTCACATCTATGTTTCCATTCAAAATGGATAGGATAGAACAATAGCCAAAAACTGATGCAAACGGAACTACAATCTTCAGTTTTTTAAATGATCTGTTGTACAGACCTGTAAAAAAGATACATCTGCATTCATTTGCATTAGTTTATTTCTATTAAAAATTGCTTATTTATAAATATCTGGAATTTGTTCATGCATGCCTAGATAGATTAAAAAATGAGTTATTCAAATGTAAAAACAGATGCAGACAGATACCTATCTAGTTTCTATTGACTTTAATGAAAAAAAGGAAAAATAGCGCACCATGCTATACTATTTTTGCTGTCAAAATGTCTGATGAGACACAGAAAAAGCAAAATGAGAGCTTAAAAATCCTATTGAATTCAGTGTGTGACTGTTCTTTTTCATTCTTCTCATTCCAAAATAGAATAAAGCAAAGCCAAACGTAAATGTGAACCAGGCTTAAGTACTGTAACCATTATGAAGATATTTAATTATATTTAATAAACCCACTGAGAAAATGCAAACAGCTGCTAGAAGTGAGATTGTAACACTTATGTAGGGCTAACTTCTAGCATATCAATATCAATCTGTTCCACATTAGCAAGTTTGTTTTTTCTTCTAGTGTTTAACCCCTTAAAAGACCTGAAAATGTCTTAATGACCTGCTACATTTTTGAGCTTTTTATCCTCTCTGTGTAAAAAGCCTTTTAGAGACAAAAAAAGGCTTGTATTTTTTTTGGCGGGGGAATATATGTAAATTACTGTGTAATTTCTTTAGAAAAAAAATGTGTCATGAATATATAAAACAGTGTTTTTCTGCATTTTTTAAATGTTTCTATTTCTACAATATTAATATTTCACACTAATCAAACTGCTAAGTTAATTCTCCTTGCTATTATGGTTGTGTGAATTCCTACTTTGTGTATTTTTTTCTGTTTAATGGATACACAATATTTTTTTTTGTTTAAATATTTGTTTTTATCTTATTATTTTTATGTACCTTTTTAATTAACTTTTTCCCCATTAATGTTTAACTATTTTTACACTTTATTTTACACTTCTAATGTATTATTATTATTTATTTTAAAGCACCATTGATTCCATGGTTCTGTACATTCAAGAGGGGTTACATACCCATGTCAAACAAATACATGGTGGCAGGGCCGGGACACGGCATTTTGGGGCCCTAGGCACGTACCGTCAATGGCGCCCCCCCCCCCCTTTGCTTCCAAAAAAATGGCACCTCCCCACACTAATTCCTCTCGCCCCTGCGCCAGGTCCTGTCACTAATTTTCTGCACATTCCACATAGATCCTGCCCATCTCCTCAGCAGTCGCTGCACAATGAAAATCAGCCCTGACAAATTAGCATTTTCAAAATCGCTCAACTCCGTATGACAGTGTAATACCCCTAAATAACAGTCACCGAATAATCCACCAATACATGGAGCAAATCTACCGGACGCATCATTGTTACTAAAAAACACTCCTACAAAAGCAAGACCCAAAACTATTACTACTTAAGGTTCAAATAATCCTGCCAGACCCTGACCAAACGCGACCACCACATGTGACTATCAGCTGTACACAGTCTCTGAAGACGTATATTACCCCATACAGGGACTAGATAGTGGTAGATACTAGTTGTATGTAGTCGTTGTATGTAAGTGATTACACTGCAGTTACATTTAGTGACTCACAGGAGACGTCTTTTCTGATCAGCGTCGTTCACTTTCCCTTTTCTTCTCCATCCGGTTCACACCTTCATGCTGATTTCTTCCGGCCACGACTCGTCCCTTAGGATTTGGACACAAATATCTTAGAGTCCTCACATTTCCAGCAACCCCTTAAGTATATAAGTCCCCTCAGTTAGACAGGTATATAGATATGCCCTCTCAGTCAGGCAGGTATATGTATATATGTCTCCTCAGTCAGACAGATATATAGATATAGGGTCACTCTCAGGCAGGTATATTGATATAGGGGCATGCAGGTAGGTATATAGGGGCATTCAGGCAGGTATATAGCTATAGGGGCTCAGGCAGGTATATAGGGGCACACAGGCAGGTATATAGGGGCTCAGGCAGGTATATAGCTATAGGGGCTCAGGCAGGTATATAGTTAGGGGCTCAGGCAGGTATATGGGGCTCAGGCAGGCGTCTGGGGTCCCAGGCAGGCTTATGGGGCCTCAGGCAGGCGTATGGGGCCACAGGCAGGCATATGGGGCCACAGGCAGGCGTATGGGGCCACAGGCAGGCGTATGGGGGCTCAGGCAGGAGTATGGGGCCACAGGCAGGCATATGGGGGCACAGGCAGGCGTATAGGGGCCACAGGCAGGCATTATGGGGCCACAGGAGGGCATATAGGGGCTCAGGCAGGTGTATGGGGCCACAGGCAGGCGTATGGGGCCACAGGCAGGCATATGGGGCCACAGGCAGGCGCATGGGGCCACAGGCAGGCGTATGGGGCCACAGGCAGGCGTATGGGGCCTCAGGCAGGTGTATGGGGCCACAGGCAGGCGTATGGGGGCTAAGGCAGGTGTATAGGGGCCACAGGCAGGCATATGGGGCCACAGGCAGGCATATAGGGGCTCAGGCAGGTGTATGGGGCCACAGGCAGGTGTATGGGGCCACAGGCAGGCGTATGGGGGCTCAGGCAGGCGTATGGGGCCACAGGCAGGCGTATAGGGGCTCAGGCAGGCGTATGGGTTAGAGGTTAGGCCACAGGCCAGGGCCCGGATATGGGGGCGCTTAGGGAAGGCAGGTATGGGGCCACAGTCAGGCGTATGGGTAGGGCTTAGGGGCACAGGCGGCGTTGGGCTAGGAAGCTTTAGTGCCACAGGCAGGCGTATAGGGGCCACAGGCAGGCATATAGGGGCTCAGGCAGGCATATGGGGCCACAGGAAGGTGTATGGGGGTTCACACACGCGTATGGGGCCACAGGCAGGCGTATGGGGGCTCAGGCAGGCGTAATGGGGCCACAGGCTGGGGTATTGGGGCTCTGGCAGGCGTTTAGGTGCCACATTCAGGCGTATAGGGGACACAGGCAGGCGTATAGGGGATACAGGCAGGCAAAAATAACAACATTAATACTCACCTTACCTGCTTCCGCGCGCTCCTCTTCTGTCGTCTTCTTTACCAGCCGCACGCTCCTCTGGCAGCTCCTCGGGCGCACGGCCTGTGACGGCTGTGCGCCTGAGGAAAGGCAGTGTAGCGATGACATCACTTCATCGCGACGCTGACCAGCCGAGCAGCATGGGGGCGCGGCGGTTCCTCAGCGCTATGAGGACCCGGCTGCCCCGCTGTGTCGGCCCTGCGGCTTACCGGAGGATCCAGTGATCCTCCGGTGAGCGGGTCCGACACTGTATGCGGGGCAGGGAGCGCTCGCTCTCTGCTCCGCATAAGCCCAGTCAGCTGTATGTGCGTCCAGCGGACGCACATACAGAGACCGCTGGCGCTTCAGGCCCATGGCAGCGGCCTGGAGCCCGAAGGGTTCGGGGCCCCTGTTTGCGCCCCTTAGGGACAGGCAGAGGTAGGCACCCTAGGCGATCGCCTACCTCTGCCTACCCGTCGTCCCGGGCCTGCATGGTGGCATACATATTATATACAGTGTTACTATGACACAGGCTGCTTTTAGGGCAATACACAGTGGCTTACTGCAGAGACAGCCCTGCTCTGCATTTCCAGTGCTGACTGTACAAATTCAAGCTCCATCAGTCAATGGGAATTCCGGTGACCAGATCGGGCAGAGGAATTCCCTTTGGTCAGGGTCCATGGTCTCTGTCCCAGTAATAACAGGGTTATTGGGAAAGGATAATAGGAAGCCTCTTATCCATGCCATGAATAGAGACTGAGCTCTTAACTACAACTGCTTTCCTAGAGCAGCTATGGTGCTGGGGGCCGCAAATATCCTTTGAAGACAGCAATGTCTTTGGCATCACTGTCGAGAGAATACACAAACTGCCCATCGTCAAAAGACAGTGGATGATCTTTAAGGAGTTAAACAGTTTTCCTTCAACTAGTTACATGGTTGGTAAGGCCAATAAAAAGACAGGCGTCCATCTAATTCAGCCGCTGGTCAGACATTGTTGATCCAGAGGAAGGCAAAGACCCCCATCGTAATTTTGGGGAAAAAAAATTACTTACCAACTCAAAACTGGCAATCAGAATAAATCATTGGATCAAAAACATTTCTCCAGAATCCTAGTCACTATAAATTGCTATATTATTACACACTAGAAATGTAGCCAGACTGTTTTTGAACTTTGTTAGTGAATTCACCATAACAAGCTCCTCTGGCAGAGAGTTCCACAATCTCTCTGCTCTTAAAGTTAAGACTCCCTTTCTATATCTATGTAGAAACCTTCTTTCCTCTGTACTTAAAGGATGCCTTTTTGTTCTAAATGCATTCAGGGTATAAATAGATCATAGCAGAGATCTTTATATTGACCCCTGATATATTTAAACATATTTATGAGGTCACCCCAAATCTTATTCTCTAAACTAAATAACGCTAATTGTACTAATCTTTCTGGACATAATAGTCCGCCTTTAAACATGTTCAAGCTCTACAATGTTTTTCCTGTGCATGGTGCCCAAAACTGTACACAATATTCCATGTGTGGTATGGCCAGTGACTTGTATAATGGGAGAATGATGTTTTCATTGTGTGCATCTATGCCCCTTTTAATACACCCCATAATCCTATTTTCCTTAGCAGCTGCTGTCTGACACTGGCTGCTACAATTAGGATTACTGTACACTACGATTTCCAAGTCCTTTTCCATTTCATTTTTACCTAGAGTCTTTCCGTTTAACAAGTATTCATGGAATGGATTTTTCCTTCCCATGTGCATAACCTTGCATTTATCCAAGTTAACCCCTTACCACTGCAACCAGTTATGGCCTTTCTGACAGGGCCCCATTTTTAAAATCTGACATGTATCACTTCATGTGAGAATAACTTTTAATGCTTTTACCTATCAAGGTGATTCAGAGACTGTTTTCTTGTGACATACATTGCTATAAGATAGTAAGAAATTTTGGTCCGTACAACATTATTTACGTTTATTTGTGAAAAATTTCAAAATATCGTGAAAATTTGGAAAAATTTGCCATTTTCCAACTTCAAAAATTTCTCCATCTAAGACAGACAGCAATACCACACAAAATATTTTATGAATAGCATCTACCATATGTTTTCTGTATGGTGGCATAATTTTTTTAATTGATTTAACATGTTATAGGAATTTAGGAGACTTACAGATATATTGCATTAGTAGAGCCCTCATGTTGCATTAGTAGAGACCCCCAAGTTCCCGAACAGAGAAAAAAAAAACAAAAGTGACCCCATTATGGAAACTGCACACCTCAATGATTTCATTTAGAGGTATAGTGTGCATTTTGATCCCACACGCTTTTCACAGAAACCTTTGGGTGTAAAAATAAACACAACTTTTCCAAAAAATTGCACTATTATTCTCAAGTTTTTAATTTTAACAAAAAAAGGAGAAAAATAACCCTAAAACCTGTTTCCCAATTTCTTCTGAGTAAGGCAATACCTTATATGTGGTCATAAAGTATCTTTGGGGCACATGGGGCATATGTGTCTTTTTATATAGTGTATGTAAACTTCTGGTTTAAACTGTATATAGTTAGAGGCCAAGGGGTAGAATTGTCGACGGAATCTATGTATCACCAAGGTAGCTGGCCTCGGTGATTTAAAAACCATATGGTCTGTTGCCAGCGATGTTATGTTGCTGAGCCCATTATTATTGTGATAGTTGGGGTCTGGGATTTTTATGACCGGAGAGCCTGAATTGGAAAGGTTGCTCCCATACTCCTGCCTGGACCTTACCAGGCAATATAAGGCAGCTTACACAGCTCACAGTGGAACTGTGTGAAAATGCTGGAAGGCTCTGGGTGGTATGGTAGTGTTTAAAACTGCGAGTTCCCATGCAATTCTATACCACTGACCAGGTGAGTTTGTTCCACATTGCCTCTTTTTATGTTACTTTGAAGAGAGGACTGTTTATGGTTTTCCGTTTTTAAGCTGAAGAAGCGTATATTTTTGTTGTTATGTCCAAGAGACAATAAACTTTATGTTTACGTTTTGCACCAAGAACCTATGTCTGTGGTAAAAGTGACTACCTCTAATCTGACACCCCACTATCTATCTATCTATCTATCTATCTATCTATCTATCTATCTATCTAGATATCTATCTAGATATCTATCTATATAGTGACCTTGGGCAGTCACATGTTTCTTTTACTAGGTGGAATATAGCAGATATCCTGCTGCAGACTTGTCACCGAAGACTTGATCTCTGTGGAGGAAGGCAACTATTTTGTGTCAGTAGCCATAGGTTAGTGCCAGATGTAGCTAGCATGTAGCTAGCCAAGTATGGATTGCCTTTCCCAGAACGGCTATGGTGTTGAGTGGGAAGCCTCTCCCACATTCTAGGACAGGCTTTTGGCAAGTCCCTGGAGGCCTATAAAAAGCCTGGTATTCCAGATAATCTGGGGGGATATGGTCTGCTTTCTGACAGTGGAGCAGCAGAGGAGCTAATGAGAGGCTCTGGCCCACAGATGCTTAAGAGAACTCGGAACCAAGGAGGAGACTGGGTAAAGTGAGAAAGTGATTTGGGTGGTCTGGAAGTTAAGTACAGACCCCAGATTGACAAGGATTATTACAGTGTTTAGTTAGTGACCTAGTGACCTGAGTATTTTGTTTATATTGTATTTGTATTTTCCTGTGCCTCAATAAAGCTGGCCGAAGCCAGTTAAAAGAGAATTCTGGTGTCAGAACGTTGGTGTGCTACTACTGTTTATCAAAGATGGTGATTCCATGAGCTGTCCAAGATGTCGGTTGGACGAAAGTGAGTCTCACATATGGTGGAGGATGCAGCGGGCACAACCTGGGCAAGTGTGGCACAATTGAATTGGTGCAGTGCTGGCACAAAGTGGTGCCTGAAGTGTCATGTAAAGTGCATAGGACTGCTGCAGTGCTGCGTAGGATTGCTGAATGTTAGCTCTGTATATGCAAGGGTGTTTCCAAAGAGAGACACACACCTTAGCACTGTCCTTGAGAAAGCACATCAGCGAAATGTGCATTGGGGTAGCAGACTAGTCACCACTCTGTTTGGCTATCACAGAGTTAAGTATATATTGTTATTTATTATTATTGACAGACACTATATCTTGAACTTTATACCCCTGTGTGTATGTCTATTTATTTATTCTGACATATACATGTACTTATATATTGATATTCTATTATATGTGGTTGGGGATATGTATAATGTCTTTTGGGTTTTGACTTTTTAATATTCTATCATTGTTAATGTTTTAATATTATGAATAAAGTTTGTTTTTTTATTTGGTAATTTGTTTTGGTTCCTCTTTGAGTTTTTTTTTTATATGGTACTGCAGAGGGTCTACTTCTGGACAGGACCAGTGAGAGATGTGTACATAGGAATATGTCCTCTGACACTGGTGAGGTACCAGGTAATGTCCTTATAACGGACAAATTGTCTAAAGAGGTTGTAAGTAGGGATGAGTGAATCGATTCTAACGAAGTAGAATTAGTTTCGAATTTCAGGGAAAATTAATTCTGAACAAAGCCAAAGTTCATGGCGATTTGTGGTAATGAATCTCAAATAACCACGAACACGTGGCGTTACATGGTGCAAAGAACTATGGGAGGAAGAAAGAAACACCTTCAATGACATGTACAGACATGCAGCCAATATGCAGCCTTCCAGCTTCTGTGACGTCACAGCCATATAAATAGGGAAACCATGTTAAATTCTGCCACTTCTCACTTTGTCTTCTAAGCACAAGCATCTGTCTGTAGCAGCACTACATTGCACTCTGCAAAATATTTCCGCTTTTTGAGCTACTGGGGTGAAAGACCTTCAAAAATGTGTGTCATATACACACCTGTTCCTGAACCAGCGTTTTTTATTTTGAGATATTGCAATCTGTGCCCAAGAGTTCATTTATCCTCTGTTTGCAGGGTTTTCTCAGTCAAATCCAGGGTGTGTGTGTTTCTGCCCCATAGACACCCGAAATCCATCACATTTATTCTGTATGGTATTTTATACTGTGGCCAAGAGTCCATTTATCCTCTGTTTGTGGGGTATTCTCAGTCAAATCCACAGTGTGTATTTCTGCCACATACACGCCTGAATTTCATCACGTTCATTCTGTAGGGTATTTTATACTGTGCCTAAGAATTCGTTTATCCACTGTTTGTGGGGGATTCTCAGTCAAATCCAGGGTGTGTATTTCTGCCCCATACACGCCTGAAATTCACCAACTTCAGTCTGCGGGTGTATTTTAATCTGTGGCCAAGATTTCATTTATCCACTTTTTGTTGGGAATTCTGTGTCAAATCCTGTGTATTTCTGCCCCATACACATCTGAAATCCATCAACTTCAGTCTGTGGGAGTATTTTAATCTGTGGTCAAGAGTTAATTCATCCACTTTTTGTGGGGAATTCGCTGTCAAATCCAGTGTTTGTGTATTTCTGCCCTACACATATCTCAAATCCAGCAAGTTCAGTCTGTTGGGATATTGCTATCTGTGGCAAACAGTTATTTTTTTCACTTATTGTGGTGATTCTGTTAAACGCTGATAAATGTAGAGCCTCCCAAAAGAGTGGAGAGGGTGTCGTTTTGCATTGAACTCACTAATAATTTTGCCCTTCCTTTGATCCTTCAGTGTCCGCTTTCAATCAGTCTATAATCCATCATTGCTAAAGCCAAAAGGAAACAGGAGTGGATACAAAAAATAATAAGTAAATGGAATATTTACATGTCTATTGTGTTTTGTATCCACTCCTGCTTTTGGCTACCTAACTATCAGACAATCCTGATGCAAACAAAGGACCATGTCATACTAGCCTTACAGATTCTCCAAAGACACAATCAGTTGTGTTTTGTGCTTTTCATCCCTTCTGACAGATTGAAAGGGAAAAACTAAACATATCGGAAATGTCATAGAGTGGTGGAGGGTGGAAACAGCATTAGGAAACCACAGGGTGGTTGAGTGAGAGAGTGATCAGTTGGCAGCAGCATAAGTAGCCCACAGAGTGGCACAATGACAGATTGTGGAGGTGGTAGCAGCATGAGTAGTTTACAGAGTGGCACAACTACACAGTGTGGAGGTGGCAGCAGCAACAGCAGCAGGCCGGAGAGTGGCACAATGTCATAATTTTGAGGTGGCGGCAAGAGCAGCATCAAGCCAGAGAGTGACATGATGACATAGCCTGAAGGTGACAGCAGCAGCAGCATAAGGAGACGTGAGTGTTGAGGTGGAAGCGGCATCAGAAGGCTACATAATGGCCCAGTGAAGAGTGGGGAAGTGATTGGCAATACCAGTCCATGGTAAAGATGGTGGGGGATAGATGGAGCAGCTGGCAACAGATGTGTGGCATTAGGTGGGTGGTAGCATCAGAATAGTAGTTGAGGCAGGGGGTGAAGAAAGCTGTTCATCAACAACTCCAGACTCTGGTTGCTGCTGATGGAGCTGCTCCTACCCACTCACCCTCTCACAGCAGCCATGGCAGTGGTATGTGAGCGCTGAGGAACCCCCTGGTCAGACCTGCGAGAGGATAAGCTCGCAGGTCTGATTTTTGTCTCATCTGATCACAGCACCTTCTCCCAATCACTCACAGAATCATCCAGGTATTAATTGGCAAGCTTCAGACGAGCCTGCACATGTGCCTTCTTGAGCAGGGGGTTCTTGCAGTCACTGCAGGATTTTAAACCATTATGGTGCAATGTATTACAAATGGTTTTCATGGTGACTGTGGTCCCAGCTGCCTTGAGATCATTAACAAGTTCCCTCCTTGTAGTTCTAGACTGATCGTTCACCTTCCTCATGATCCTCAAGGATAACCCACGAGGTGAGATTTTGAATGGTTCCCCAGATCAATGTCTATTGACAGTCATTTTGTATTTCTTCCATTTTCTTACTATTGCACCAACAGTTGTCTCCTTCTCACTCAGCGTCTTACTTATGGTTTTGTAGCCCATTCCAGCTTTGTGCAGGTCTACAATCTTTTCCCTGACATCCTTAGAAAGCTCTTTGGTCTTTTCCATGTTGTAGAGTGGTTAGGCTATATTCACACGGCTTATTTCGGGGCGTAATTACGGACTTTTCAAATACGTGTCACAAAGTGTGGCACGTAATTCGCGTCGTAAATACATTCCCCATTCTTTACTATGGGGATTTACGTTGCAAAATACACCTCAATAAGTGACAGGGGACTTAATTTTACGATCGTATTTACGGACGTATTTACGACCGCAAATACGTCGCTAAAATACGCCTCGTGTGAATGACGAGGCGTATTTTACATTGGAATCAATGCTAATCTAATTGTTCATTATTTTAAACGTATTTCGGGACGTATTTGCGGACGTAAATAAGTCCGTAAATACGTCTCGAAATAAGCCGTGTGAATATAGCCTTAGAGTCTGACTGATTGAGTCTGTGGACAGGAGTCTTTTATAAAGGTGACTATTTAAGACAGCTGTCTTTAATGCAGGTAATGAGTTGATTAGGAGAGTCGTCTAACTGGTCAGTAGGAGCCAGCATTCTTAATGCTTGGTAGGGGACCAAATACTTATTTATCTCAGCAAAATGCAAATAAATTTATATAATTTATACAATGTGATTTTCTGGATTTTATTTTGGATATTCTATCCCTCAATGTTAAAATGAACCTACCCTTAAAATTATAGACTAATCATGTCTTTGTCAGTGGCAAACTTACACAATCAGCAAGGGATCAAATAAATATATATAAAATAACATTGCATAGATTATAATTATAAATCACAGCACTCATCCAAGTAATGGTGATGAAAGTGTGCACAAAGTCCACAACTAAGCTGAAAGAGTATGTCACATGATGTTTGTAAGGAAGTCTTCTGATTACTCCAGGAAACCTATTAACATGTGTGCTGCAGTACAGAGGACTTTGATTAATGAGATTAAGATTTTTATCTTCAGCTGAGTTGTTGCCTTTGTGCAATGGGTAAGTGATGCTAATTTCCACCTCCTAATTACACTGTATTATATTTTTGTCAGAAATGGTAAACACCTCTGATAACACTGTATTGATATACACTATGTATTAATTGATACTATACGATTAGCACTTGATTGGTTTTTTAATTAGTGTGGCTATTTATATCTTCTTATTGCACTTATGTAACACTTGAAAATGGCTCCGTGAAAGAGCCAAAATGTCGTCTTGTAATGTGAAAATAAACACGTTTTTATTTACCGTTACTGTATGATTGTCACAATTTTTTTTATCTATTTATCTATCTATCTATCTATCTATCTATCTATCTATCTATTTATTTAATAACAATCAGAGAGCTTCAGAGCTCATAGATGACATTTCGTGCTCTCATGCCAGTGCAATTATAAGAGTGGTGAATACAGAGCTAATATATTCATCACTACTATGGAAGCCTCCACAGTCTGACCAGGAAGAAACAGGATGCATGAATCTAAAATTGCTTGTGCCTCTGAAACAGTGTGGTGAGACAATTCCTTTCATGTATAAACATTTCTCTTTTTTTTGACTCATCAATCTAAATATCTTTGACAGACCCAACATGTCTTTCTTGAAGAAATCGCTTCTCCTTATACTTTTCCTTGGATTGGTTTCCCTTTCCGTTTGTAAAGAAGAGTAAGTACCTATATAAGATACTGAAACAATGAATTAAATGAATTAAAGGGTCAATCTAATGTAAAAAAAAAATGCATATCAATGTGCCCTCTCTTTGTAACAGTAGCATCATAACTCATAATATAACCACTGGAATTCCTAACACTTCAAATAACACATTGAGGAGTGCTGCCTTGGTTAAAACTAGAGATAAGCAAGCGGTAAAACGTTCTAGTTCGACTAGAACCTCAAACTTTAGTGTGTTCAGTTCGAGATTCTATTCAAACTAGAACTCGAACCCCATTAAAGTCGATGGGAGAAGATGTTCTGGTTAATTTTTATACCTATACAGATGAGGAGAAGCTGCAATTAACATCCATAACAGTAAACTGGTTAAATGGAACAACTTAGTGAAGAAAATTTGGCTCTAACAGTGACAGAAAAAAACTGAGAGGCTAAAATACTTCATTCCTTTCAAAGACTAACTGAGAAAATGAGGACAGCTTGCAAGCAGGGGCATAGCTATAGGAGGTGCAGCGGTAGCAGCTGCTGTAGGGCGGCCTAAAAGCCCCTTTGACACACAGGAGATTTGAAGATGATGTGTTATACAATTACTGAATCCCCAAAACTGCAAAAATGAAAATTTTGACACTATGATTTAGCAAATCCAAGCACTCTGTATGATATATATCCATGAATATGAGAGTTAGGCATTATATAAGCCTGCAAATGTCGCCAAATAACAGCTTCTGGGTGTGGGAAAGATGCAGTCAGCAATACCAAATGGAGTGTCTAGGGAGTCTATGGAGTGGAAAATGCTATCTAAGAACAGTCTGTACAGTATAGAGAGTGAGCTGAAAATGGCATTCACAAGTGAAATATATATAACATGGTCATGTGATTTTAGCAGCCAATCAGAGCCCTTGACAATCAGAGCGATGACGTTCTTGACACTTCTCTGCACTAAATGCTGATTGGATGGCCGCCAAAAGTGCAGAAAGGTGATTGGATAGCCACCAAAAGTGCAGAAAGCGGCTGAAAATGAAACAGAAAACGGTGTGTCAAACTGGAACTAGAACTTTACTCAAACGAACAGTAAAATGTTCGGTTCGAGTTCTAAGAACTCAAGAAGTTCTGCTAGAACTTAATTTTTCTAGAACAGTTCGATCAACACTAGTTATAACCAATGTGAACAGCAACAGATAAAGCAAAGCTAAATTCTTAACATAGGCGTAAATATAACTATAGTGACTGTATGGGGCCTAGAGGTTGAAGAGTACAAGAACAATGGGCTGTTTGTATGAAAACTGTCTAGCAGTAAGACTCTCCTTGTTGCCCGTAGCAACCAATCAGCGCTCATAGCAACCAATCAGACCTCTGCGTTCATTTCCTATAGTGCTCTGAAAAAATAAAAGCTGAGCTCTGATCGGTTGCTATGGGCTCTGATTGGTTGCCAGACAGTTTTCATAAGGCCCATTGTTTTTGTACCTGAGTGGGGCCCTCTCAACCTCTGGTCTCCATAGCAGTCACTATGGTTATAGCTACACCCGTAACATACAACTCGTTGTTCCTTTTTGTGGGAACAGGTAGTTGGTGGCTTTCTGCTCTCCAGCACTATGTGGGTTCCCTGAAATATAAGGTGTTATTGTTTATAACTTTAACTATTGCTACTTATGCTTATGTTCTAGTTTTTCATTAGGTGTAGGGGCTCCATCTCATTTTGACATGTGGCCCTATGATTTCTAGTTATGCCCCTGGTTCTGTAATTTAATTTAGGTGGACAAATTATGCACAACCTCCCCTCCTCACCACCTCTTGCATTTTCTACTACCTACTTGTATGGTATGTGCCAGAAAAATTTACACATGTGCATTCATACCATTGGTTTGTCCCCCAAACCCAATATAGTCCAGTATTTTAGAATCCAATTCAGACAGGATTACTTGGGGCCCACCAGTGAACTTGATACTTGAGGCACCCCAGAGGAGTTGATTATTGAGGCCCACCCGGCAGATATTGTACATGACTGTACTTGCCTCTTGCTTTCTGCCTCTCCTTCTCTGCTTTTCTCCCTTTAAATAGCCACAAACCTGGGTTGTTCCTTGCTTTCCTATGGGCCAGTCAGCAAAGGTGCTTCAGATTGTAGTTGATGATGATGTCTTTAATACGGAGAACAAAATGCGGCAAATTAAGGCAATGTTCACACGGCTTATTGCCGGCGTAATTGCAGGGACGGATTTAGCCCCGCAATTACGCCGGCAGCGGGGCGGAGCGGGGGCAGGGGGGCCGGCAGCTCGCTGGCCCCATAGACTGTCATTATCTACGGCGCATATGCGCCGTAGATAATTGTCAAGTCACTTTCTCCCCGCCCGAGCGGGATGGAGAGACGGAATCCATAGTTCTCTATGAGAACTGTGGATTACAGTAGTTACTGGGACGGATTGGAGCCGGATTGGAGCGCAAATGCGGCGCGCAGTATGGCTCCAATCCATCCCAGAATAAGCCGTGTGAACGAGGCCTTACAGTTACTGAATAATACAAGGAGAAATTACCTCATCATACATATTACCATCATACTGTTACCAAACAAAGCCCACTATAACCAGACCAACCTTACCAATAATGCTTCTACATACAGACCAGAAAATACTACCAGAACATATTATATCCACATAGTGACTGAATAATACCATTATACTAAAACTGTATAAATATTAGAATTTAAAGACCAATATAACACCCATGCAGTGACCACATAGTTGTAGATACTACCTATGCAAAGGTACTCTTCAGACTTATAAGTTATTACAGTCCATTTATATCCAGTGACTCACAGGTGATGTCTTCTCTGAGTCGTTCACTTTTCCTTCCCTTCTATTTGGGATAAGAAGAGACCAACATTCATGGATCTTCCCATCATATCAGAGTGCAGCTTCTGGTTTTATCATGACTGGTTATATGAAAATTGGTGGAACTCCACATTCACTTTAGATAAATAATTGAAGAAAAACAAAAAAATACTTGCCACACCCCCACCCCCATTTTTCACAACCAGTAAATGTAAAGCCGTTAGCTGCAGCCTGATACTATCCAGAATGGAAGGTCCATGGATGTTGGACCCTACCCACCCTAAAAATACCAGCTCAGCTGTCCCAAAAGCAGATTGTCCACTTCTGATGGCAATCTGGCACTTCCCAGTAGTTTTGATGCATTCCGTACTGGTAGAATAGTGTCAGGGGGTTGGTATCAGTCTTGGGGTAACAAAAAACACCAATGGCTGACACTAAGTCACAGCATGAGTACTAGTAATAGAGAGGAAACATTTACAAACACTGGAAAAAATTGGTAAAAGAAAACACTGACACAAAAAAACATTAAATTTAAATAAAAGCTCCTGGACAACATCCCCCTTTCACTATTTTATTAAAGAAATGGATTCAACTCTGGACTGCTATAGTCCAGTGGAGTCTGAAGTAGATAGGCCGTCCATTAAGTAGGTAAGACTCATGTAGTTAGGTAGGGCGACTGGTAGATAAGATGTCCCAGAGAGATAGATAAGAAGGACCCAGCTAGGTAGATAGGAAATGCCCCAGGTAGTTAGGCCCCAGGTAGGTAGGCCCCAGGTAGGTAGGTCCCCCTATTTATGGTGCCCCCATTAGCATAAAAATAAACTAAAGAAATAATTAAACTTTTCCATGTTTCACCACGAACCACAGGCAGACTTCACCAGATGCCGCTTGGCGCAGGCAGCATGATGTGATGTCATCACGCCAGCAGCATCAGGACACTCCCTTGATGACCAGTAGGGCTTAGGCCTAATCAAACCTATGGCCCACCAATTCCCCCAGACCACCCTCCTGTGGCCCCCCAATTCCCCCAACACATTCATTCGGTGCATTAGACAGTGTAGCCTCCTCATTTTACGCCAGAGAAGCGTGCAAAACCTGATCATACATGTCTTCCTAAATATTGGGAAAGGGTTAATTTGATCCATTGTTATAGTTGAGGGAATTGCTCAGTATTAGTTATGCTCTTTTTTCAGAAACTGTAAGACATTATTCTCAAAAAAAACTTTTTTCTAATCCTGGACAACTCTATTAAGAAGTATCTATGTTGACATAAGATCCGCTCCTTCAGAGATAACAGAATAATGTAAATAAAAACAGTTATAAATGTAGGAACAATTCATATAATATTGGTGAAAGTTCTGACTCCAGCTGTATAACTCTTTAGATGCCACGGCAATCACGGCCATGACACTGAAATGAATGACAAACATTGTTTTGTACTGATCAGCTACTCCACAATGAGATTTTGGGATGCCAAGTGATTGCCAGGACAGCTGGGGGTTTATTGAAGGCCCACACCTAGACAGGATGTAATAGGAGAGCCATAGTCATACATTTTTCTACAATATTTTATATTGCAAAACAGTGTACATGCAATTGCACGCTCTAGTGGTCATGTACCCTAAGCAAGTACAAGTACCAGTAAAAAGAAAAAAAAATTGTTAAAGCTAAATTGAAATATTTTAAAAGTTCAAAACAACCCCCTTTTGACATATTACAAATAGATATTGCTAAAATGAAAAAGTTACATAAAACTGGTATTGTCGTGTCCATGAAAATCCAGTCTACAAAAATATAACATCATTTATCTCATACAGGGAACACTATAAAAAATAAATTCCTAATGCCAAAATTGTTTAATTTTGGTAATTTAGTGTAATCAAAACATTGGAATAAAAATTGATAAAAAGTTGAATATTTCCAAAAATAGTACCAATAAAAGTTTAAGATTTAGAATGTAAATCTGTTTTCACTTAGTCCTGTCAGTAGCACAACACAGGAATTTTTCTGCTTTGTGGACTAATAAGACAGATGGAAGTTTAAATGAACTGGAATTATGTATAAAAATTCCCCAGGCCACACCTCCCTGTGTGATTTTCAAGACATTATGCAGTAGATTAATAAGCAAAGCAGTCATATTTCCCACTGTAACATGAAGGTAAAACACTGAATAAGATATAAACACTGTATATTTTAAGAGACACTCTGAATCTTCCACCAGTCCCATGTCACAAAGGACAAAAAAAACATAAATAGGTGTTATATGGGGGCTCTTTACATACAATGGCAGTTCATTAAATCTTCCATCTGTCCTATCATTTTGCATGGTGGTGACAAGGATACAAGGGAAACTGCATATCAGCTCACAAAAAATAAGCCTTCATTTAGGTCCACACATAAAAAAATATATAAAATATTGATCACAGAACATGGCACTGCAGTACAAATTTAGAAAATAGAAAAAAGTTTTTATTTTTTTTTAAGTACAAAAACATAAAAAGATCTATAAAATTTCGTATCGCTGGAATTGTAACGACCTGCATGATACAGATACATTGCCAAGCAAGAGGGAAACAATGTTTTTAAATTTTGACTTTCAGGTTCCATATCTCACCATCCACTACAGCTTCGAACGTGAGATAGCCATCATTTTATAGACAATCATCTTGGTATACATACATACATTTTACAAGCAACAATTTAGCATATGCTTTGTTGTGCAGATTCTTGTCATGTAACTGCATTGTTGGAAGAATATGAAAGAAAGTCCATTCATTCTTTTCAAAGTCAAGAGGTGGACATCCAGGGAAAATATCAGAGTTAACAAATTGGTTCATCACAAGTTCTATCTGGCATGGCAAACATGGCAGTGGAGGCAGTGGAGCTCATATGCTTCATAATAGTAAGATCACCAAAGTCCATGAATGCACCATGTGACATGCATTACACAAATCTGGAATGATGGCCCAGAAATAAGGTAAAGAAGCATTGACTTCAATATCATCATAAGAAGCGTTGGCTCGCGTTTACAAAAAAGTATGAAAGTGAATAGTAGAAGTTTGAAAAGGGTAATTTGAAATGATGATACAAAAGTTAATAGACTGGACTCTGAGGAGTGCAAATTATTTTGGAAGAGTCAAAGTAAATGGAGACTAAAGGATCGAGATATTGAAGGACCTGACAAGTTTGGTGGAGGAAGTCTGATAATATGTGGTTGTTTCACAGCTAAAGGCATTGGATACTTGACAAGGTTCAATGGTGGTCTCAATGCTGAGCTATTTGTGAGTATCAAACAAGATGAGTCACTTCGTATACTTGTGTAATATAGGTGTGAAAAGGACAATGAACAGAAGCTTATGTTGAGAATGGTGAAGAAATGGGGAATTGACAATAAAGTAGAGTTGATGGCTTGTCCATCACAATCTCTAGACCTCAACCTAATTGAACACTTGTGGGTAGAGTTGAAGAGAAGGCTGTATTTGTACCCAAGTGAGTCGACTAGTATGCACCAACATTGGGAAAATGTAGAAGAGACCCGAGATCAGATTTCAGTAGAGACATGCTTGAATCTGATAAAGAGCATACCCAGAAGGATTAAGGCAGTGTTGAAAGCCAAAGGTAGATTTAGAAAATAATAGAACTTGAACTTTAGATTTTTAGGTGCAAAACAGTAACAATGAAAAACAGTAACAATGATCATCGTATTTCATAGCGGCGTCAATAGTGTAGAAATAATTTTTGTCCTGCAAAACACAAGCACTCACATGACTATGAAGACAGAAAAGTGAAAAAGTTATGGCTTTTGGAAAGTGGGGAGTCACAAATCTAAAGTTACAGAAAAAATTGCTGTGGAACTAAAGAGTTAAGTTTTCTTTGCAGGACCTTACTAAATCTCTCCAGCAACTGTCACTTACTAGTTATCACTGTTAGCATTAGATTAGCTCCTTCAGAGGTCACTGCCTTTTATAGCAGCACCAGAATAATAGAAATAAAATTACTTATAAATATATTATTTATTGACAATGTAGAAACAATTGTCATTAGAATCTATGATATATACATTGTCTCCCAACACAGGAAAAGAGAAACCGAAGAAGAGAATGAAAATGAAGAAAATCATGAAGAGGGAAGTGAGATGAAGAGATACATGTTTCACCTCATGGATGGAGAAGCAAAGTAATTGTAACATTTCCTAACTTAAAGGGGTTTTCTCGCTACAAAGATCATATCTCTAATGATGGGGACAGTAAAAATAAGCACTTTTGCAATTGGTTTGCATTACCTAAGTCACTTAGTTTAGCATATCTGAGCTAATCTGAGCATCTATAGCTATTTCTGCAGCAGGTGGACGGGACACACCCCCTGTGCTGTGATTGGCTGCCTGCACTCTGTGCTTACTCCCCTCTGAGCTGTTGAAATTGAAAGTGAAACAAACTGCCTGAGATGATTGTGTGTGTATAATGAAGGCTGTCTCAGCTCCTCTCTGTGTGATGGCTCTAAGTAAAGGATCTGGGCAATTACTGAGTCTCCCGCTGCTAGATTCACTATCCCCTTATATAACACAGTCTTATACACTGCTCACCCCTCCCCCACCCCCATATAGCTACCTTATATAGTCTAACTACCGCCTGCCTGATAACAGAGAGGGTGGGGGGCAGTGTGCCTTTCTCACATTTGTTTCATTAGTTAAGGCTGTATTTATGACTGTTTAGAGGTTCTGGTTACAAAGAGCTTGTGGAGCCTGGAGATCACAGCTCTGCAGCCATGAGAAGCATGCAGGAGGGCTGCAGAGCTGTTACAGCCACTCCCACTGCTAACACAGAATGATGATGTCACAACTCTTCACACAAGTATCTGTGAAAGCGTGTAATAATAATAATAATAATAATAATAATAATCTTTATTTATATAGCGCCAACATATTCCGCAGCACTTTACAATATAGAGGGAATAAGCACAGACAAACAGTCATTACATTATAAAAAAGCTACTGACAAATGAGACACAAGGTGTGAGGGCCCTGCTCGCAAGAGATTACAATCTATTAGGGTGTATGGGTGAAACAAAGGCTAAGTGCTTGGTTTACAATGGACCAGCCATGTTACATAAATATGGGGTAATATACATAAAAAAGAGGATGAGCCTGCTATCCCAACCATACATCTGTATACAGATAAGTGCCCGTGGGTGCCAAAGTGCAGGAAGTGACGAATCTGTGACAGAATTTGGGGGGTTGACAATTAGGGATCTTGATAGGCTTGTCTAAGAAGATGAGTTTTCAGAGCGCACTTAAAACTGTGAGGGTTGTGAGTGTGCCTGATCACATGGGGTAACATGTTCCAGAGAACTGGTGCAATACGTGCAAAATCTTGGAGACGGGCATGGGAGGTTCGGATGAGTGAGGTATGTAGTCTTAGATCAGTAGCAGAGCGGAGAGAGCGGGAAGGATGGTAGACAGAGATGAGGGAGGAGATATAGGGGGGTGCAGCACTGTGGAGAGCCTTGTGTGGAAGGGATGAGTTTATGTTGTATTCTGTACTGAATAGGCAGCCAGTGCAGAGACTGACACAGGGTAGAGGCATCAGTATAGCGGCTGGAAAGAAAGACAAGCCTGGCTGCTGCATTCAGGACAGATTGGAGAGGGGAGAGTTTACAGAGAGGAAGACCAACAAGTAGGGAGTTACAGTAGTCAAGACGAGAATGAATAAGAGCAACAATGAGAGCTTGAGTTGTTTCCACAGTAAGAAATGGACGGATTCTGGAGATGTTCTTGAGGTGCAGGTGACAAGAGCGGGCAAGGGATTTGATATAAGGGGTGAAGGTCAGATCAGAGTCTAGTATAACCCCCAGACAGCGGGCCTGCTGCCTAGGAGTTATGGTGGTACCACACACTGAGAGAGAAATAGCAGGGTGAGGTCGGTTACTCGATGGTGGGATGACTAGAAGTTCAGTTTTAGTGAGGTTTAGTTGGAGATAGAGAGAGGACATGATGTCAGAGACAGCGGACAGACAGTCACTGGTGTTTTGTAGCAGGGCAGGAGTGATGTCTGGGGAGGAAGTGTATAGTTGAGTGTCATCAGCGTAGAGATGGTACTGGAAGCCAAATCTGCTGATGGTTTGTCCAATGGGGGCTGTGTAGAGTGAAAAGAGGAGAGGACCAAGAACGGATCCCTGAGGAACCCCGACAGCAAGAGGGAGAGGAGAGGAGGTAGAACCGGAAAATGAGACACTGAAGGAGCGGTCAGAGAGGTAGGAAGAGAACCAAGAGAGAGCGGTGTCCTGGATACCGATGGCGCGGAGCATGCTGAGGAGATGGTGGTGATCCACAGTGTCAAACGCTGCAGAGAGATCCAGAAGAAGCAGCAATGAGTAGTTACCCTGAGATTTTGCTGTCAGGAGATCATTTGAAACTTTAGAAAGAGCAGTTTCCGTGGAGTGTAATGATAAAACTCCTTTATAGTAGCACAATTATCAATTATGTGCCACAAGTATATTACCCCCTTAAGCACTAGGCCTGAAAAGGCCGTAATAACCAGCTAAATTATTTAGTTTTTGCCCCTTTGCATTTCAGCTTTTAAGTGACACAGTTGTATGAGGACTTGTTTTATGCAGTAGACATTGTATTTTTAGAGGGCATAGTTCAGGTGTACCAAAAAATTGCTGCAGCATTTTTTTTGTTACACTTTTTTTATATCCCATTAAGGGAAAACTACTTAACACATTTTTATACACTTGGTAACATATTAGCATACATGAATATGCTAATGCATTACTTTCTGTGTCAGTATTACACTAGCTGCAGTCAGAGCAGCACATAGTGTGCCCTGACTGTAATCTTGCTATACAGACAGCCCTGTAACTACTCTAGGTCCTCATTTACAGACATTCCTTGGACTCAATCAGGTGATCTGGACTCCCCCAAAGAATTTGACGGGTGATCGTTAGGGTATGTTCACACGGTGTATTTTGGCGCGCACAGTACGCGCCGCAATACACCGTGTGTTTCGGGAGCCCACGTGTACTCCCATATGTTTCGGGATCAGTGCGTACTCCCAAGGCACGGGGGAAGGTGGGGGTAGCCGGGCACCGACCCCTTAGACATACATTACTTGCGGCACGTAATCGCTGCGAGTAATAGACATGTCACTTATCTCCCCGCGCCTATAATCCCATCATATTGTATGGGCGAGGGGATGAGGCATATCCATAGTTCTCTATGAGAGATATGGATTACTGTAATTGTGGGGTGCATTTTGCCGCATATTAAGTGCAATACGCAGCAAAATAAGCCGTGTGAACATACCCTTAAGGAGTTAAAGCATAAATAAGTGAAGTGATTGTCTGTTTTTTTTACATATGCTCAACATTCCACATCTAATTCTGTTTTACTTTCAAAAAGTTTAATATTGTTGCAGATAAAAGGTAGAAACAGTGACATACTGAAGTACATCTAGTAGAAAGTTCCCCATGTGTAACAACAATCATAGAGCAAGCAAAAGGAGCATAAGGAAAATAAAACTCAAGTTTAAGAAGAAAAGCACCAGTCAATCATACATATATCTATAAAATAGGTTTCCACTTGAGAGAGGGAGCTTTCTAGTTTGCTTGATTTTAAAGGGATTTTCCCACCATGCTGTTTCACAGAGTGACGGAAACTTCAGACTCACATTTTCTGGTCAGGCTGTGGGTAGTTCTATAGCAGTGATGGCATATCAGCTCTGCTATTCCTAGATATTCCCGTTACAGTGAAATGACTGAATGAGATTTATAATATATAGTATAAACAGCTACAGAGCTCTAAGACTTAGAACTAATTTAGGTAAATGCAAATTCTGTGCTAGAGATAAGACTCAGCAGTGAGTGACTTTCCATGGTCAAACTGACTGAATGACAGCAACTTAGAGCAATCAGATAAGAAAAGGAATCAGTAGATAAAATGTTCTTTATCTCCTGATCAAAGCAAAATCAAAACAGTAATGTATTTTGTTACAGTCTTCATTTACCTTTCCCTATATGTTAGAGCTCATCATTGTGGTAAGAAAACATCTTTAAGTTTGGGGATTAAAAGAAAAAACTGAGGGCATTTTCTATCATTTTAACTTTTCAGAATGTCCAAAAATATGTATGTTAAGTTCAAGTTAGAGAAATATGACATGGAAAGACACCTCTGGCAGTAGCTCATATCCAGGAAGAACATAATTATTGGATGTAATAATTCAGTATGCCTTATCTTCCTTTCCCAAAGTAAGATAGAGGGGTACCGCGCTATATAGGTACGTAATGGCCTACTTAGTAGAAACGCTTAAGCCACATTAAAGGTAAGTTAGATACCCTGCAGGCTTCAGCAGATGCCGTTTGGGGCAGTCAGGATGATGTGATGTCATCACACCACCTATGTCAGAACACTACTTTGATTTAGAGTGCTCGTTAATCACTGAGTAAGGCCACCCGTAAATTATCTTGTGATTATGAACATTAAACTATTCTAGCAAACAATACAGTTGCAAATAGTGAATAACCAATAATACCAATATACTGTATATCTTACCACTAATTTCTACATGTAGAGGGGAAAGGTAAAGCATAAACTATGCCCTTTTGTTCACCCTAAAAATCCATCACAAAAAGTGACTCAATTGCCCCAAAACGGGTGCCCCCCATAGATGTCTCGCCCTGCAAAACACTGGGCTGTACCCTACAAACAATTCAAGCAAAACACTATCATTTTTCATACAGACTCATAATGTACTGTATATTATATTATGTATGTCCTGTTTGGTGATGTCCTCCAAAATCCTGATGTGTTTCCCCCTTGCCCACCTGGCAAGGGTTAATCGGGGGATATATGATAGATGAAGATGCCCAGGTATGTGAATAAGCCAGTGGTTCCAGATGCTTACTAAAGCTCCCCGGTGACCGTCACTTACTAATTATCACTGTTGGCATTAGATCAACTTCTCCAGAGATCATTGTATTTTACAACAGTACCAGAATAATAGAAATAAAATTTCTGATAATTATATTATTGATTGACAATATAAGAACAGTTATCATTAGAATCTATAACATTTGAATTGTCTCCTAACACAGAAAAAGAGATAGTGAAGAGGAGAATGAAATTAAAGAAAATCATGAAGAGGAAAGCGAGATGAAGAGATATGCGTTTGGCTACCCATCAGGAGAAGCTAAGAAAATGTAATATTTCATTCTGTGAAAATCTTAATGATAATCGTTATCACGTTTATTATTGCACCATTTTCCGCATTTTCTGTAATTTTGGCAGCCAGCCAATCAGCTCAGAGCATAGAGCAGGTTGAGCTGGGTGTTCGACGTCATGACTGGGCGGTGTATGGATCTCATTGGTTGCAAAAATCACATGACCTCTTTTTATGTATGCAACTCCATTTCCTCATCAGCCTCATTCCTTCAGTATCTCACTACAGGGCAACGCGTCTCGCTCCCTGTCCCAATGTCTGTTGTCACAGCTCAGAGAAACTTAGGATATACCTACATTAGAGAATTTTAGTTCTTATTTAGAGACTTGTAAAGAGTCTAAGACATCTAGTGCTATGTGCAGCCGTGGGGAGGGGAGGGTCAAAAAGGAGGGGAGATATTGTGCAGCCCAGCCTGTCCTGTGAACTCGCATTGAAATAGCAATGTTTTTTTCACCACTTTTTGGCCAGCAGACCTCCCAACTGAGGTGAAATTGTCCCTTTTGTTTTTGCAGTTCTTTTGGTGTCTGTGTGTCCCAGTTTGTCGCACATAGCACCCTTGTACGCAAATTGGGTTACATATATTTTATAGTAACTGGTGCTTGTTGTAAGTGGTGCCAAAACCACCATATATAATCCATATAACTTTTAAATAGTTCTATTGCAGTCCATGCGTCTCAGTTTGTCGCAAATAGCACACTTGTACGCAAATTGGGTTACAGATATTTTAAAGTAACTGGTGCCTGTTCTTAGTGGTGCCAAAAGCACCATATCTAATCCATATCACTTTTAAATAGTTCTATCGCAGACCGTGTGTCCCAGTTTGTCGCAAATAGTGCACTTGTGACAACGTGACAGCAGTAGAGTGGCAAGTAGCCGTAGCAGCAGCAGGCATTGTGGCAGAAGGCTAATGGTTTACCTCTGGCAATCCTTATTTACCACCTCAGCAGCGCATGTTATGCAAGGCACACATACGACAAACAGAGACCGGCTTAAGATCATGGTGCACGACTATCTGCGTCTCAACACCGATGTTTGTGGATATGTTCCGGACCCAATTGACTTCTGGGTATCCAAAATGGATGAATGGCCCGAGCTCGCTCGCCATGCCATAGAGGCGTTGTCCTGTCCAGCAGCCAATGTCATATCTGAGTGGACCTTCAGCAGAGCTGGAGGAGTCATTACAGACAAACGCATCCGGCTTTACACTGATAATGTGGATCGTTTGACTTTCTTTAAGATGAATCAGGTGTGAATCTCTAATGATGTTGTGGCCCTAGTTGCCATGGTCTCCGATTAGTAGCCGGTCTACCTCACTTTCCTCTTCCAAAAGAAATGGTGCTCTTGAATTTTTTTTTTTTGTAAATATAATTATCTTACTGCAATTTTTATTCTGAGTGTGCAAAAGGCTATTTTGCTGGTTTTGCAGTTAGGAGACTATAAAAGACACCAATTGTACACGGTTTCATGAAAAAACAGTATTCCATTTACTCATTTCTTCATGAAAATTTAAAGCACTGTCAATGGTTTTGAGGTCACAGTGCTGTGAAAATCAGCTATAATCCAGGTCCTTTGGTACAGAAATGTGGTTTCTAAGTGGCATTTCTTCCTCACAATTTTTAACAGTGGCTGAGAGCTCATCTTTATAATTTTGGGGGGCAGGATGCTGTGAAATGCAGTTATAATCCAGGTCCATTTGGTACTTAAATGTGGTTTCTAACTGGCATCTGTTCTTCACAATTGTCGATAGTGTCCGAAGGGTCATATTTTGCATTTTTGGGGGCATGGTGCTGTGACATACAGCTATACTACAGGTACTATTGTAAAAAATGTGCTTTGTTACAGTAATTTGTTCTTTACAATTGTCAACAGTGGCAGAAGGGTCATGTTTTGAATTTTGGGGGGCATGCTGCTGTCCAAAACAGCTATACTACAGGTCCTATTGTAAAAAATGTGGTTTATAACAGGCATTTGTTCTTCACAATTGTAAAACAGTGGCCGAAGGGTCATGTTTTGAATTTTACCAATGTCTTGTTTTGTGTGAAAGGAGCCCTGTAGCAGCTGCTACCGCTGTACCTGCTGTGGCTATGCCGTCCTGATGTTTTCGGTTAGCCATTGAACGTAATGAATTATTTTAGCTGGTGAATTTTTTTTCTGTGACTCTTATAGCCTAATTGTTTTGTCTAAGATGTAGCACGTATCCAGTGTATTATTGTGGATGGTAATTCCAGCTTCTCCTCACCTGTTGGGGTATAAAAATTAACATGATGTTCCTCTCCCATAGACTTTAACGGTCATCGGCGATAATCGACTATCGGCTATCAACATGATAATTGCAGATATCGACTCGATAGCGATTGTTGACACAATCACTCATCACTATTCATAACTTAAGGGAGCACAATTACCAGTTATGTGCCAAAAATATATTAATCTCTTAAGTTCTACGTGTGATAAGGCCTTAATGACCAAACACATTTTGTTGTTTTTGCCTCCTTGTGTTTCAACAGTCTAGTTTTTTAACTTTTAAGTGTCACAGTTGTATGGGTTCCTGTTTTATGCAGGAAACATTATATTTTGGGAGGGCATAAATTAAAGTTACAGAAAAATTACTGAACAGTGAACTCCATAAAAATGAAGCCACCACAAATATGGAACAATTGCATTTTTCTCATTCCATCCCACAGAGAATTTTTTTGGGTTTCTCAGTATATTATATGGTATGGTTAAAAGCAACATTAAACAGTACATCTTATTCTGCAACAAACAAGCCCACATTGTTGTAAGTTAGAGCTCTTGAAAAGTGAGGAGGAAATGAACAAAAATCATTGTGGAGCTACGGAATTAAGCTTTATTTATTGTGCTTTACTGAATTTCCCCTGTGACTTTTACATGCTAATTATTACTGTTACTGTTAGCAGCAGATCGCTCCTTCAGAGATCATTGTGTTTCATAGCGACATCAAAAGAATATAAATAATCTTTGTCCTGCAAAAAACAAGACCTTACACCACAGAAAAAACAGAAAAATAAAAAAAAATAGCTTTTGGAAAGTGGGGAGTCAGAAAACTAAAGTAAAGTTTTCTTTGCCGAACCTTAGTAAAGCTCCCCGTTGACTGTCACTAACTAATTATCACTATTGGCATTAGATCAACTCCTCCGGAGAGCATTTTATTTTACATCAGTACTAATATAAATACAATTTCTGATAAACCTATTATTGATTGACAATATAAGAACAGTTATCATTAGAATCTATAACATTTAAATTGTCTCCTAACACAGAAAAAGAGAGAGTGAAGAGGAGAATGAAAATGAAGAATATCATGAAGAGGGAAGTGAGATGAAGAGATATGCGTTTGGCTACCCATCAGGAGAAGCTAAAAAAATGTAACATTTCATAACTTAAGTTAACACAAATATCAATTATGTGCCACAAATATATGACTCCCTTAAGCACTACGCGTGAAAGGGCCTTAGTGATCAGCTACATTTTGTCGTTTTTGCCTGCTCGTGTTCCAACAGTCAAGTTTTTTAACTTTTAAGTGGCACAGTTGTATAGGGACTTGTTTTATTCAGGAAACATTATATTTTTGAGGGACATAAATTAAAGTTACAGAAAAATTACTGAACAGTGAACTCCATAAAAATGAAGCCGCCACAAATATGGAACAATTGCATTTTTTCTCATTCCACCCCACAGAGAATTTTTTGGGATTTCCCAGTATATTATATGGTATGGTTAATAGAAACATTAAACAGTACATCTTATTCTGCAAAAAAACAAGCCCACATTGTTGTAAGTTAGAGCTCTTGAAATGTGAGGAGGAAATGAACAAAAATCATTGTGGAGTTACAGAATTAAGCTTTATTTATTGTACTTTACTGAATTTCCCCTGTGACTTTTACATGTTAATTATTACTGTTAGCAGCAGATCGCTCCTTCAGAGATCATTGTGTTTCATAGCGGTATCAAATGTATAGAAAAAATCTTTGTCCTGCAAAAAACAAGACCTTACACCATAGTAAAAACTGAAAAATATAATTAATGCTTCTGGAAAGTTTGGAGTAAAAAAACTAAAGTAAAGTTTTCTTTGCAGAACCTTACTAAAGCTCCTCGGTGACTGTCACTTACTAATTATCACTGTTGGTATTAGATCAACTCCTCCAGGGATCATTGTATTTTACAGCAGTACCAGAATAATAGAAATAAAATTACTGATAAATATATTATTGATTGACAATATAAGAACAGTTATCATTAGAATCTATAACATTTAAATTGTCTCCTAACACAGAAAAAGAGAGAGTGAAGAGGAGAATGAAAATGAAGAAAATCATGAAGAGGGAAGTGAGATGAAGAGATATGCGTTCGGCTATCCATCAGGAGAAGCTAAAAAAATGTAACATTTCATAACTTAAGTTAGCACAATTATCAATTATGTGCCACAAATATATAAATCCTTTAAGTACTACACGCCAAAATGCCTTAGTGACCAGCTAAATTTTGTCATTTTTTCTTCCTTGTGTTTCAACAGTCCAGTTTTTTTACTTATAAGTGGCACAGTTGTATGGTGACTTGTTTTATTCAGGAAACATTATATTTTTGGAGGACATAAATTAAAGTTACAAAAATATTACTGAACAGTGAACTCCATAAAAATGAAGCCGCCACAAATATGGAACAATTGCATTTTTTCTCATTCAACCCTACAGATAATTTTTTTGGGTTTCCCAGTATATAATATGGTATGGTTAATAGCAACATTAAACGGTACATCTTGTTCTGCAACAAACAAGCCCACATTTTTGTAAGTTAGAGCTCTTGAAATGTGAGGAGGAAATTAACAAAAATCATTGTGGAGTTAAGGAATTAAGCTTTATTTATTGTGCTTTACTAAATTTCCCCTGTGACTTTTAGATGCTAATTATTACTGTTAGCAGCATATCGCTCCTTCGGCGATCATTGTATTTCATAGCTGCATCAAAAGTATAGAAATAATCTTTGTCCTGCAAAAAACAAGACCTTACATCACAGTAAAAACAGAAAAATAAAAGTAAAGTTTTCTTTGCAGAACCTTACTAAAGCTCCCTGGTGACTGTCAATTACTAATTATCACTGTTAGCATTAGATCAACTCCTCCAGAGTTCATTGTATTTTACAGCAGTGTCAGAATAATAGAAATAAAATTTCTGATAAATATATTATTGATTGACAATATAAGAATGGTTATCACTAGAATCTATAACATTTAAATTGTCTCCTAATACAGAAAAAGAGAGAGTGAAGAGGAGAAAGAAATTGAAGAAAATCATGAAGAGGGAAGTGAGATGAAGAGATATGCGTTTGGCTACCCATCAGGAGAAGCTAAAAAAATGTAATATTTCATAACTAGGGATGAGTGATAATATCGACAAAAGTTGAAATCAGCACGGTTTTTACGTCTATCGGAATTTTCCGATGACACGATAGTTTCCCTGAAAATCTTAATGATAATCATTATCACGTTTACTATTGTGCCATTTTCCGCTTTTCATGTAATTTTGGCGGCCAGCCAATCAGCTCAGAGCATAGAGCAGGGTGAACTGGGTGTACGACATCATGACTGGGCAGTGTATGGATCTCATTGGTTGCAAAAATCACATGACCTTGTTTTATGTATGCAAATCCATATTCTCATCAGCCTCGTTCCTTCAGCATCTCACTACAGAGCAACATGTCTCGCTGCCTGTCCCAATATCTGTTGTCACAGCTCAGAGAGACAGTCTTTTTTATATAGAAAACCATCCTTGTAGTTATGAAGCTTAGGATATAGCTACATTAGAGAATTTTAAGTCTTATTTAGTTAGAGAGAGACTTGTAAGGACTCTAAGACATCTAGTGTTGTGTGCAGCCATGGGGAGGGGTTAGAAAGGAGGGGGGATATTGTGCAGCCCAGCCTGTCCTGCGAACTCGCTTTAAAATAGCAATGTTTTTTTTACCACTTTTTGACCAGCAGATCTCCTAACTGAAGTGAAATTGTCCCTTTTGTTTTTGCAGTTCTTTTAGTGTCTGTGTGTCCCAGTTTGTTGCAAATAGCCCCCTTGTACGCAAATTGGGTTACAGATATTTTATAGTAACTGGTGCCTGTTGTTAGTGGTGCCAAAACCGCCATATCTAATCCATATCACTTTTAAATATTTCTACTGCAGGCCGTGCGTCCCTGTTTGTCGCAAATAGCGCACTTGTGACAACGTGACAGCAGTAGAGTGGCAAGTAGCCATAGCAGCAGCAGGCATTGTGGCAGAAGCCTAATGGGTGACCTCTGGCAATCCTTATTTACCCCTACAGCAATGCCTGTTATGCAGGGCACACATACGACACACAGAGACCGGCTTAAGATCATGGTGCACGACTATCTGCATCTCAGCACTGATGTTTGTGGATATGTTCCGGACCCAATTGACTTCTGGGTATCAAAAATGGATTAATGGCCCGAGCTCGCTCAAAACGCCATAGAGGTGTTGTCCTGCCCAGCAGCCAGCGTCATATCTGAATGGACCTCCAGAAATGTGGTTTCTAAGTGGCATTTCTTCCTCACGATTTTTAACAGTGGTTGAGAGGTCATTTTTATAATTTTTGGTGGCATGTCGCTGTGAAATACAGTTATAATCCAGGTCCTTTGGTACAGAAATGTGGTTTCTAACTGGGATCTGTTCTTCACAATTGTCAACAGTGGCCGAAGGATCATGTTTTGAATTTTTGGGGGCATGGTGCTGTAACATACAGCTAAACTACAGGTCCTATTGTAAAAATGTGGTTTATAACAGGCATTTGTTCTTCACAATTGTAAAACAGTGGCCGAAGGGTCATGTTTTGAATTTTACTGGTGTCTTGTTTTGTGTGAAAGGGGCCCTGTAGCAGCTGCTACCGCTGTACCTGCTGTGGCTACGCCGTCCTGATCTTTTCAGTTAGCCATTGAATGTAATGAATTATTTTAGCCACTGAATTTTTTTCTGTGACTCTTATAGCCTAATTGTCTTGTCTAAGATGTAGCACGTATCCAGTTTATTATTGTGGATGGTAATTCCAGCTTCTCCTCACCTATTTGGGTGTAAAAATGAACCTGATGTTCCTCTCCCATAGACTTTAATGGTCATCTGCAAAAATCGACTATCAGCTATCGACATGATAATTGCCAATATCGACTAGCGACACAATTGCTCATCATTGTTCATAACATAAGGGAGCATCAGTTATGGGCCAAAAATATATTAATCTCTTAAATTCTACACGTGAATAGGTCTTAATGACCAGTTACATTTTGTTGTTTTTGCCTCCTTGTGTTTCAACAGTCAAGTTTTTTCACTTTTAAGTGTCACAGTTGTATGGGTTCTTGTTTTATGCAGGAAACATTATATTTTGGGAGGGCATAAATTAAAGTTACAGAAAAATTACTGAGCAGTGAACGCCATAAAAATGAAGCCACCATAAATGTGGAACAATTGCATTATTTCTTATTCCACCCCACAGAGAATTTTTTGGGGTTTCCCAGTATAATATATGGTATGGTTAATAGCAACATTAAACAGTACATCTTATTCTGCAACAAACAAGCCCACATTGTTGTAAGTTAGAGCTCTTGAAAAGATGAGGAAGAAATAAACAAAAATCATTGTGGAGTTAAGGAATTTAGCTTTATTTATTGTGCTTTACTGAATTTCCCCTGTGACTTTTACATGCTAATTATTACAGTTAACAGCAGATCGCTCCTTCAGAGATCATTGTGTTTCATAGCGGAATCAAAAGTATAGAAATAATCTTTACACCACAGTTAAAACAGAAAAATTAAATAATAGCTTTTGGAAAGTTTGGAGTCAAAAAACTAAAGTAAAGTTTTCATTGCAGAACCTTACTAAAGCTCCTCGGTGACTGTCACTTACTAATTATCACTGTTGGTATTAGATCAACTCCTCCAGAGATCATTGTATTTTACAGCAGTACCAGAATAATAGAAAAAAAAAATTACTGATAAATATATTATTAATTGACAATATAAGAACAGTTATCATTAGAATCTATAACATTTAAATTGTCTCCTAACACAGAAAAAGAGAGAGTGAAGAGGAGAATGAAAATGAAGAAAATCCTGAAGAGGGAAGTGAGATGAAGAGATATGCGTTCGGCTACCCATCAGGAGAAGCTAAAAAAATGTAACATTTCATAACTTAAATTAGCACAATTATCAATTATGTGCCACAAATATATGAATCCTTTAAGCAATATGCGTCAAAATGACTTCGTGACCAGCTAAATTTTGTCATTTTTGCTTCCTTGTGTATCAACAGTCAAGTTTTTTTTACTTTTAAGTGGCACAGTTGTTTGGTGACTTGTTTTATTCAGGAAACATTATATTTTTGGAGTACATAAATTAAAGTTACAGAAATATTACTGAACAGTGAAGTCCATAAAAATGAAGCCGCCACAAATATGGAACAATTGCATTTTTTCTCATTTCTCATACAGATAATTTTTTTGGGTTTCCCAGTATATAATATGGTATGGTTAATAGCAACATTAAATGGTACATCTTGTTCAGCAACAAACAAGCCCACATTGTTGTAAGTTAGAGCTCTTGAAATGTGAGGAGGAAATTAACAAAAATCATTGTGGAGTTAAGGAATTAAGCTTTATTTATTGTGCTTTACTAAATTTCCCCTGTGACTTTTAGATGCTAATTATTACTGTTAGCAGCATATCGCTCCTTCGGCGATCATTGTATTTCATAGCTGCATCAAAAGTATAGAAATAATCTTTGTCCTGCAAAAAACAAGACCTTACATCACAGTAAAAACAGAAAAATAAAAGTAAAGTTTTCTTTGCAGACCCTTACTAAAGCTCCCCGGTGACTGTCACTTACTAATTATCACTGTTAGCATTAGATCAACTCCTCCAGAGTTCAGTGTATTTTACAGCAGTATCAGAATAATAGAAATAAAGTTTCTGATAAATATATTATTGATGGACAATATAAGAATGGTTATCACTAGAATCTATAACATTTGAATTGTCTCCTAATACAGAAAAAGAGAGAGTGAAGAGGAGAAAGAAATTGAAGAAAATCATGAAGAGGGAAGTGAGATGAAGAGATATGCGTTTGGCTACCCATCAGGAGAAGCTAAAAAAATGTAATATTTCATAACTAGGGATGAGTGATAATATCGACAAAAGTTGAAATCAGCATGGTTTTTACGTTTATCGGAATTTTCCGATGACGCGATAGTTTCCCTGAAAATCTTAATGATAATCGCTATCACGTTTACTATTGTGCCATTTTCCGCTTTTCATGTAATTTTGGCGGCCAGCCAATCAGCTCAGAGCATAGAGCAGGGTGACCTGGGTGTTCGACGTCATGACTGGGCAGTGTATGGATCTCATTAGTTGCAAAAATCACATGACCTTGTTTTATGTATGCATATCCATATTCTCATCAGCCTCATTCCTTCAGTATCTCACTACAGAGCAACACGTCTCGCTGCCTGTCCCAATATCTGTTGTCACATCTCAGAGAGACAGTCTTTTTTATACAGAAAACCATCCTTGTAGCTGTGAAGCTTAGGATATAGCTACATTAGAGAATTTTAATTCTTATTTAGTCAGAGAGAGACTTGTAAAGATTCTAAGACATCTAGTGTTGTGTGCAGTCATGGGGAGGGGTCAGAAAGGAGGGGGGATATTGTGCAGCCCAGCCTGTCCTGTGAACTCGCATTGAAATAGCAAAGTTTTTTTTTACCACTTTTTGGCCAGCAGATCTCCTAACTGAAGTGAAATTGTCCCTTTTGTTTTTGCAGTTCTTTTAGTGTCTGTGTGTCCAAGTTTGTTGCAAATAGCCCCCTTGTACGCAAATTGGGTTACAGTTATAGTAACTGGTGCCTGTTGTCAGTGGTGCTAAAACCGCCATATCTAATCTATATATCTTTTAAATAGTTCTATTGCAGTCCGTGCATCACAGTTTTTTGCAGATAGCCCCCTTGTACGCAAATTGGCTTACAGATATTTTATAGTAACTGGTGCCTGTTGTTAGTGGTGCCAAAACTGCCATATCTAATCCATATCACTTTTAAATATTTCTACTGCAGGCCGTGCGTCCCTGTTTGTCGCAAATAGCGCACTTGTGACAACGTGACAGCAGTAGAGTGGCAAGTAGCCATAGCAGCAGCAGGCATTGTGGCAGAAGCCTAATGGGTGACCTCTGGCAATCCTTATTTACCCCTACAGCAATGCCTGTTATGCAGGGCACACATACGACACACAGAGACCGGCTTAAGATCATGGTGCACGACTATCTGCATCTCAGCACCGATGTTTGTGGATATGTTCCGGACCCAATTGACTTCTGGGTATCAAAAATGGATTAATGGCCCGAGCTCGCTCAAAACGCCATAGAGGTGTTGTCCTGCCCAGCAGCCAGCATCATATCTGAATGGACCTCCAGAAATGTGGTTTCTAAGTGGCATTTCGTCCTCACAATTTTTAACAGTGGCTGAGAGGTCATTTTTATAATTTTTGGGGGCATGGTGCTGTGAGATACAGTTATAATCCAGGTCCTTTGGTATGGAAATGTGGTTTCTAACTGGGATCTGTTCTTCACAATTGTCAACAGTAGCCGAAGGATCATGTTTTGAATTTTTGGGGGCATGGTGCTGTAACATACAGCTAAACTACAGGTCCTATTGTAAAAAATGTGGTTTATAACAGGAATTTTTCTTCACAATTGTAAAACAGTGGCCGAAGGGTCATGTTTTGAATTTTACCGGTAAGATAAAGGGTAACACACACCTATGTGGTGGGTGCTCAGTGGTAAGGTCAAAAATTTACTAGTTTAAAAATAGTAGTAGAAAACCACGGCACACCAATTCTGGTATTATACAAATAATGGAATATTTTATTTTTCACAAAATAGATAGTCAGATACTGCTTACAAGGAACATTCTGTATAAAGGTTACAGTGATACAATAGATGCCAGAACATTAGACGTTTCGTCCGTAGCCTTTGTCACAAAAAACATCTTAGTAAATATGAGGCATAAGGTAGATTAGATAATGATGAATGTATCAGGATGAGAGCAAGATTAGCGCTGGTAAGAGGTGGCACAAAGGTATGAGGTAAGGCTGCTATTACAAGTATAGGCTGTGAGCAGCAGGAGGAAGCATGCAGAAGCATCTATGGATTACCAGCATCTATAGAAATAATTTTTGTCCTGCAAAAAACAAGCCCTCATATGACTATGAAGACAGAAAAATAAAAAACAGTTATGGCTTTTGGAAGGTGGGGAGTCACAAAACTAAAGTAGCAAAAAATTGCAGTGGGAAAAAAAGAGTTAAGATTTTTTTGCATGACCTTACTAAATTTCCCCAGACTGTCACATACTAATTATCACTGTTTGCATTAGGTCAGCCCCTCCAGAGATCACTGATTTTTACAGCAGCACCAGAATAATATAAATAAAATTACCGATAAATATATTATTAATTGACAATGTTGGAACAATTATCATTAGAATCTATGACATATAAATTGTCTCTTAACACAGGAAAAGAGAGAGTGAAGAGGATAATGAAAATGAGGAAGAAAATCATGAAGAGGGAAGTGAGATGAAGAGATATGCATTCGGCTATCCATCAGGAGAGGCTAAGAAAATGTAACAATTTATAACTTAAAGGAGCACAATAATCAGTTTTATGCCACAAATATATTAAAGCATAGATAACTGATGTGATGGTATGTCTTTTTTTACATATAATCATCATCCCCCATCTAATTCTATTTTGCTTTTAAAAGGTTTAATAATGTTGCAGATAAAAGGTAACATTGACATACTAAAGAACTTCCAGTAGAAAGTTCCCCATGTGAAAGAATAATAACAGAACAAACAAAAGTAGTGTAATGAAAATGAAACTCAAGTTCAAGAAGAAAAAGCACCAGACAATCATACATATAACTAGTGTACAATATCCAGAAAATAGGTTTGCACTTTGGAGAGGGAGCTGTTTAGTTTGTTTGATGATTTTAAAGGGATTTTCTCACCATGCTGTTTCACAGACCCACAGACTCCCACTCCCTGGTCAGGGCATATCAGCCCTTCTATTCCTAGCTATTCCTGTTACAGTGAGATGACTGCAGACGACATATAATATGTAGTGCACAAGGCTACAGAGCTCTACGGCTTAAAACTTCTTATTATCTTAGGTAAACACAAATTTTGTGCTAGAAATAAGACCTAGCAGGGAGTTATTCATACTTGCCAACTGTCACGGAATGTCCGGGAGACTCCTATAAAATAAAGAGAGCTCCCAGACTCTTGTGAGAGCTGGTAAATGTCCCACACGGCAGCTTGCTGCTAAAAGTGGTTAACTTGCTGAGGAGTTTAACCCCACTCCCAAATTATAAGAGCAGGAGCCACAGAAGAAAGCAGGGAGATGTGGTCAATAACCTAGAGGAACTTGTGCACACTAGCAGTAGATAATAATCTTCTTTATCTCCTTATCAAAGCAAGATTACAACAGCAATCTGTTTGATAATAGTCTTCATTTACCTTTCTCTGCATGTTAGAGCTACTGTATTTATTGTAGTTAGAAAACCTCTTTAATTTTGGGGATTATAGGAAAAATCTATTGGCACTTTCAAACATAGATTGTGTTCTGAAAGAAAGCCCAGGCTGTCATATGGTGTAAAAAAAAAGGTCCAAGAAGTTCAATCTCTTTATATCATAATAAGATACCGTATATACTCGCATATAAGCCGACCCGAATATAAGCTGAGGCACTTACTTTTGCCACAACAAAAACGTGAAAAACTTTAATGACTCGAGTTAACGCCTAGTGTTGGAAAATGCAGCATCTACTGGCCAAATTTCTTTCTCCCATAGGCAGGTATAGGCAGGTATATGTCCCCCATAGACAAATATAGGCAGGTATAAGAAGGGTTTATAAAAAAAAAATAGAAGTACTTACCTCTCTGCCATGCTGCTCCAACTCCGATGCTTTCTGTCTTGTCTTCTAGCAAGCCCCAGGGCGTTGATTCATCCGGTTTGCGTGGTGAATAGTGATGAGTAGTCGTGGTCCGCTATCGATAATTTTTCGATAGTGGCATCGATTATGGCGCGATGACCATTAAAGTCTATGGGAGAGCAACAACACCTTTCATTATTACAACCCAAACAAGCTGGAGAAGGCTGAAATTAACATCCACAACAGTCAAATTGATACGTGCTACATCTTAGGCAACACACTTAGGTTATAAAAGTCGCAGGAAAAAAATGTCACAGACCATTTTACTATCCCAGTTCTTGTACCACAGCCCTTAACCCATAAACCTGCATCACCCACAAATAAAAAATTCCAGAATGCCGGATGATTTGAACCATCAAGTTTACTTGAACTTGGACATTGAAATTAATCCCTTGTCCTGGACCGCAGCATGAGCCCCAAACCTTCATGAACCCCAACATTTAAAAGTGCCGCAAAAAGGAGTCTTTCACACACCAATTTAGTTAAACTGGACATTTGACTATACCTTTCCTGGGCCAAAGCAATGAGCCCCAAACCTGCATGACCCCCACATTTTAAAAATTTCCAGGAAAAAAGGATCTTTAAACCACTATTTTTGTTTCACTGTACATTTCATATCCTGGTCCTGGGCCACAGCATGAGCCCCAAACCTGCATGACCCCCACATTTAAAGAAGTGCCAGAAAAAGGAGTCTTTCAGCCACCATTCTTAGTTTCACTGGACATTGACTATACTGTCCCGGCCCAGCAGTGAGGCCCCAAACCTCAATGACCCCCACATTTAAAAAGTGCTCGGAAAAAGGAGTCTTTCAACAACCATTTTAGTTTTCACTGGAACATTGACTTATACTGTCAGCCACAGCATGAGCCCCAAACCTGCATGACCCACCATTTAAAAAGTGCCGGAAAAAGGAGTCCTTTTCACCACCATTTTAGTTTCCCTGGACAATGACTATACCTGTTTCCTGGCCACAGCATGAGCCCCCCAAACCTGCATGACCCCCACATTAAAAGTGCCGGAAAAAGTAGTCTTTCAACCACCATTTTAGTTTCATGAACATTGACTAATACCTGTCCTGGGCCACAGCATGGAGCCCCAAACCTGCATTGACCCGCCACAATTGAAAAAAGTTCCGGGAAAAAGGAGTCTTTCACAACCACCATTATAGTTTCACTGGACAATGACTATACCTGTCCAGGTCCACAGCATGAGCCCAAACCTGCATGACCCCCACATTAAAAATTGCCGGAAAAAGGGGTCTTTCAACCCACCATTTTAGTTTCACTGGACATTGACTATACCTTTCCGTGGGCCACAGCAATGAGCCCCAAACCTGCATGACCCCCACATTTAAAAAGTGCCTGGAAAAAGGAGTCTATCAACCACCATTTTAGAGTTGAACTGGACATTGACTATACATGTCCTGGGCCA